>CM062291.1:102797167-103048866 GCA_031216915.1 Pictodentalium vernedei
GCGTTTTGTCATGCTGCCCCCCCCCCCCCCCCCCCCCCCCCCCCCCCCACACACACACACACAACTGGCTGAATTGGTAACCACAGACCTTAAATTGTATGACAGACTGGTGTGTATAAATGTGTACAAGTATCAAATATGGTCTCTAAATAAAGTGCATGATTATTAGCAAAAGCAAATCGATATCCAAGTCTCTAATCCAGATGGAAATTTCTGACTATTGGGGTGGGGTGGTGGAGATCAGTCCACAGATCAAAGTCCCCCCCCACTCCACCTCCTCAAGGTTTCCCTGTTGTTACTTTGAATATTTTTTAAAATTTAATGGCAGAGTGACTATTACTAGATTCCTCTCTGTTAAGAAATTGGTCAGAAATCTTTAGTGACTGAACTCTAGTTACACTGGACACAAGTCTTGATTGTATCACTATACATTCATCTCACATCTCTAGAGATTAAAAAGTAGAGCTGTCTTTCACAAATTTGCTTTGTATTTCTGGAACATAAAAGTTGAACATTCATATTTCAGAAAAATTAAAAAGAAGAAGAGTATATGTGATCAGCACATTAAAACGACCCGTTCCTCTTGAGCATTATTTATACACTGGGAACAGTAATAAAACAAACAATGAATTGTTTAACATTGTTGATGCAGCTGGAAAGTTCTTACATCTGGGTAAGTATTCTCACTTTAACCCTTTACTTAACATGAAAAGCAGATGACCACTTGCAAAAAAATTCTTGAATACCTAATTTTTTTTCATTTTTTGGTCTCAAAAACATAGGTTATGACCCCTCAGTGGAACGGGCTCGACAAGCTTGTTCCAATGAGGGGTAATAACCTATGTTTTTGAGACAAAAAATGAAAAAATAATGAAATTAATTGGCGATTTTTTAGAATAGCGCTACCCGGTTTTGAACGTTGCGTTGGGTAAACTGTTAATGACAATGAGAATAAGCCAAATATAAAAATACATTTGGTTCTCAAGTAATTAATTTTTCAAATCAATGAGGCAGGGTGGCTTTTATTTTTATTTTTCCCTTTTCTGTTTGTTTGATTTTATTGTTTATTATTGTTAAAAGACACATTAACAGTTATGGTCATATCGCTGCTGGTGGACCGTTTTACGGGTGGAGGAAGCTGGAGTACCTGGAGAGAACCACCGAACAACGATGAGCAGCTGCCAGCTCCCCAACATCGTAACT
The DNA here is from genome assembly GCA_031216915.1 of Pictodentalium vernedei. Classification (NCBI taxonomy): domain Eukaryota; kingdom Metazoa; phylum Mollusca; class Scaphopoda; order Dentaliida; family Dentaliidae; genus Pictodentalium; species Pictodentalium vernedei. The sequence goes on from CM062291.1 coordinate 102,798,371, forward strand.
CTGCACTGTAGTACAGGTAGGGTTAGATTGGTTGAAGACATGCTTACCATCGATGTGCAGTACGCCTTAGTACACTGGCCGTCATCATGCCCCATGTGAACCTTTGGGGGTTAAATGCCTTGTCCAAGGACACAACGTGGAGTCCGAATCGATCTCTCAGACGTTCACCCATCCAAGGATTAACCAGGCTCGACGTTGCTTAACTTCGGTGATCTGTCGAGAACCGGTTACAACAAATGCCACAGCGCCCCCCTATTTGTTTGATGACTGGTAAAGTGCTAAATTGTTTATGGTCAGAAAAAAAAAATGTTCACATGTTCTTACTTCTCCCATAAATTGTAACAATGCAGTCCATACATGCTAAATAAATTAACTTCGCAGATAATATGAACCGCATTTTAAAGAAAAGGAAGCCATTAAGTTGTGGTGCCTGTGCTTCAGAAAAAGAATCCAATTTGAACTTTCAGCACTCAACTATTTAATCAAAATTGCATTTATGGTGGGTGAACATTTGGTACATCAAGCGGGTATATTTTATTTATACCAAGTCAGATTATTAAGAGTCGCTATTATTTTTTGGTTGGTTCTTGGAATGCCGGCTCACTCTAAATAAACACTTCTCGGCAATGCCGGCCCATTAATTAATTTTGTCCGCACAACTAGAGTGAGATTGCATTATAGTTTATTCTATATTAGTGAACAGTTTTAAGACTACATTTCAAGTGAACACAATGTTAGAAAGTTATCAATTGTGTTTTTAAATGACTGAGTACATAATCAATGTTAGATATACAACAAGTTGCTGAGTTATCAACTGTGTTTTTAAATGACTGAGTTCATAATTAATTTTAATTTCTTATAATAAGAAGAAATTGCGTCAAATTACATATCAGTCTAAAATGGCAAATGCTCAAGTGAATGTTCGGTTTATCACCAATAGACATGGTGGTCAGAATTTAGTATATGGCAGATATAAATTTAGGGTAAAAAGCAGTAGAAATGACACGGTGCATTGGAAGATGGCATGCTCACGTCTTACAGAAATTCACACAACCACCAGCCAGATGAAGATAAGTTAACTGTCGACGAGATGTTAGCTAATTTAAAAAAACTGGTATGCACAAACTCCAGACCAGTTTCAGCAATATATCATGAAGAAATAACCGTATTGCGGTCAACGGACTACAAGCATGTCATCCCGAAGGTTCCCACGTTATACAGTATGCATTCCGGTTTATATCGTCAAAGAGCAAAGAACATTCCATCTCTTCCATCTCAGTGTTCTGGTATAGATCTACCAGACTTGTACACTAACACTATTTCTGGTCAATCTTTTCTTTTATATTCTGACGTCAACAACAATTTTCTTATATTTTCAACACATCAAAATCTTGAACATCTAGCAGCAGCCAACACATATTTTTGCGACGGAACTTTCAGTATGACTCCCAATTTATTCTACCAGATCTACACAATCCACACAAGTGTTGATGGGAAGATGTGTCCTTTAGTGTATGGACTTCTCCCCAACAAAACCAAGATGACGTATCTCCGCTTCTTCCAGGCAATACAACAAAAATCAGCAGAAATTAATATAAACTTGTCACCAACAACTGTTTTTACTGACTTTGAGAAAGCTGCCACAATCTGCAATTCAAACTGTTCTTCCAATGTGAAATGAAAGGCTGCCTCTTTCATTATCGCCAGTGTATCCAAAGAAAGGTGCAGCGTTGTGGCCTTCAAATTGCCTTTTCATCTGATGACAGCATAAATCAGTTTGTCCGTCGTGCATCTGCACTTCCTCTTATAAGGCAATGTGACATTGACGATGTATGGTTGAATGCGTTGGAAAATGTTGATTTAGAAAATGGAAATGTTCTAAAGTTTGCCAATTATGTTACAGAACAGTGGGTTGAAATGCCAGGCAGGGACATGTGAAACCATTTTGACACTGTAGGTCCACGGACCACTAACCAAGTGGAAGGCTGGCATTCAAAAATTTCCAAGTTGAGTGCTGCGCACCCAAATTTATTCAGATTCATAGATCTTATAAAAAAAGAACAAGATCAAACAGAGACTGTTATCATGCAATTACAATCCGGAGGGATAATGCAACCTCGAAAGAGGAAATACCAACAATTAGACCAGTGTCTGGAAAATGAGAAACGAAAATTGTTGAGTGGTGCCAAGACTGTTCTTGAATATGCTGACTCTATATCACATCTCGTTGGGTTATAAATGTTTAGTTTGCTTGTTCATATTGGTTATAAATGTTTAATTTGCTTATTTAGTTTGTAAAATTCGGATAAAAATACATTTTTTGTATGAAATTCATGTAAAAAATACATTTTTTGTATGTTTGTATGCCTGGTTTTATGTATTTTTGTATGTGTATTCTCATGGTAATATATTTAATTATTAATTAGTGTGTGAAAAATCCCCGTGGGAACCCCGGGAAGTAAGCAGCACTTGTTTACTGTGGTAAACCAGTTCTGCTTTACTAGTAAAATAGGACCCAGTCACCAGTGCTTGGGGTGAAAGTCCTCTAAAATGGGCAACATGTAGATCAACGATTGACTAAACTTGACTTCATCTCCATGTTGTGTCACGATTAGCCATGGTGCATAAATATGTGACGTTAACCACCACCAACCAACAAGTGTGTGAAAAACTTCTTATTTTTGCGAGAACCGACTGAATAAATGTATCTTTTGAATTAAGCCGTTATCTCTCATTTCTCCCATTTATCAGAAACAAACTATACTTTCCTAACACCCAGAAAGTGTTGTTTTAGCACTCAACATGCACCCCTGACTCCAGGTTACAAAACAATAGGTGCCGGCATTCCGAGAACCCCCCTATTTTTTTTCGATTTTACTGAGCAGCAGCCATACATATGTGCATATTTGTTTTAGTTTACATGAGCATCAGTGGGCGGTACTTCCGCTGACAATTTTATCACCGAAACAAAATATAAAAAGAAACAGGGCCTTTTCTTATCAACCTACCTTACAATTGTTTACTACAGGCTTGCACTACAGTGGAAGAGCCTAACTCGGAAAATATACTCTCTATTTTGATTTTTCCCAAGGGATTTGGGAAAGAAAAGTGGTGCAAAAGCACCAAGAAAAAATAAGCCAAAACTGGGTCGAGTGCTACCAGCACACACCCAGTAGGAGATGCTCTTCTCCAAGTACAGATCCACGGCTTCCGGTATCCAGTGCGCAGACAGTAACTAATGAATCATTCTTTTTTCGTCCGCCTGCGTGGCTAGACGTCCATTTGCATCAGAAACAGTGATAATTCAACTCGTTGATAATGGTTACCTGTGACTGGAATTACGGATCTGAGGATTGTTTTATAACAGGACTGTGTTTTAAATATTCTTGTTATTATTTTCAACCACATTTTCATTGTATTTTATATATTCTCCTTATTCGCGCGCGACTTTCGCATACCATGCAGTTCGGACATAAAATATTTTTATACTATAAACCAATGGCCCAGACTAGCTGGTGCAAACTAACTGTTATTAAGGGCCAAACACAAATTTTGAACCCCCTAATCTCCAAAATTTGCTTGCAAACCGAAAATTAAAGTCCTATCTGGTTCTCCATACCTTTACCCTCCACGCATGCGCAGCCATCAGGAAGTTACCGAAACTGGCGTCAACATTATTCTTTTTTTCTGGCCCTTCAGTCAGTAACAACGTTTTGACATCTGTGCTTTAGAAATCTACTTTTTGAGGATGCCAGACACAAATCAATGCAAGAATTGGTGGATCCAAGGCTGTTATTGGATGATGGAAGTGAACAACGGTGGTTTTCTACGTTCAGGGCTGTAACTTTATAATAGTTATAAAATTATTTCATATTTCCCAATTTCGGGACATTCGCCTGACTTCATTTTTACAAATGAATTATCCACTGTTTGTTAAGTATTCCTTCTCTATCCTTCCATGAACCCTTCCTGTTAAACTCCTATGCTTTTTGGCTAATTTTTATTGAAATTTTTTATTAAATTTCTTGGGAGTTTAATGTGTATTACAGAATATTTATTCTGTTTATCCCCTTGGTTACGTCTTCATCTTAGGAGTGTTAGGTCGTTTAGTCTTGCATCTTCTATCCGATGTATCGTTTTTTCTTCATATGAAGAGCTAGCTTTGCATCTGCTAGCATCAAATTGGTTATTGACTTTGGGCCTTGTTGTGTGCCTGATGTCTTGCTTCCTGTTTTTCTTTTGACGTTGTTTACTTTGACATCGTCCTCAATATGTGTAGTATTTCATATTATATTGCTATATAATTATTGTAAGATTCAATTATTATTATTCCGGTAGTGTAGCTCAAAAAAATTGGATTTTGTCCACAGTTAGGCTCTATCGGGATGCCCTTGGGCTCGTAGGTTCCCTTTGGGAACTTAGGCTTTTCTTCAAAATTTTTTCAAAATTTTTTTTTTTTGAAACTTAATTTTCATTTCTATAATTCATGTATCTATATATATATATGTGTGTGTTGTAGTAGTGCTATCGTCTTTAGTCGATGCACTCCTGCAGATTTTTGTCCTACTTTTGTACAGTGGGACTACAATGTTGGAGACTGGTGTCGCAGTGAGTTGTTGGCGGTGAGTTTCCTATGTGGGGCCACTTCCGCGATATAATATTTTTCAGAGGAACATGAACATGGTGATGATACTGTGACATCCATCCAAATGTGTTACCGTCGGCGCACTCGGTTCAGCTACAGAGGAACTAGAGCTAGCTGCAGGGTGCTCATATATAAGCAAGGGATCCTTGCAAGCAGCTAGCTCAACCTGTGAAGCGGTTACCGGGTACTCTATCCGTGGATCCGTAACACTGAGTAAGTCCGTTGCGGTCGAGGGAAGTGTGTAGAGCACCTTAAAATAAAGGCTCACCCAGCGACAACGGAAATAGGGAGGAAGTCGGCAAGTTTCTTTTAGGGAGGCTCGGCGAGGTCTAATAAGACTGCGAGCCAGAGAGTCTCCTCTCTAACCCAACAACATTTGGGGCCAAATGTTGTTTTGAGAAACTTGCACGAGTCGGAGCATACGTCCACCTGTTGCTCGGGACGCTCCGACTAGTCTGCAGCTGGGGCCGGCTTCAGTCAGGACTTCCTCTGCTACGTTAACACAAGCCAGAACCAAGTTTTCTTTTCGGGAGGCTCGGCAAGGTCTGATGAGACCGCGAGCGGGAGAGGTCCCTCTCTAACCCAACAACATTTGGGGCCAAATGTTGTTTTGAGAAACTGGTAGGCGCAGAACATACGTCCAACCAGCCTTGGGATGCTCCATCAAGTCTGCAGCCGTGGTCGGCTTCAGTCACGGCTTCCTCCACTACATTATTAAAACTCACACGACCGCAGTCTGACTACTCGACTTCAGATATCCAGCCACTTGCACGAAGACAGAGCCATTCTTCGCCCTTGAAGTCTGACCATTCAGTATCTAGTGCTACGAGGCATCGATCAGTGGGAATTTCAGAGAAGATATACCTCCGGATCTTCATCCCAGGAGCAGCAAGCGGCGCATAAGACGGAAGACTGCTGCTCCACAAGCTTCGATAATGGACTGGCTGTCGCAGATCGCACAGCAAATCGCAGCATCCCAGCATATGCAAGAGCAGCTTCCCACAGACTCCGGAGGTGAGCTGTTGGACGGTGCTGGGTCGGTCCTGTCATCTGCAGATGCAGACACCAGACGTCATAGCTGATTCAGTCGGATGGTGAAAGGGATTAGGAAGAGGATTACCCTTTCCTTTCAGAATAGTTTATGAAATTATGGACTTCATTCATCAGTAATGTCTTGAATCTGTTCAAACTGATCAGCATGCTGCGACTACTATAGAGGATAAGCTACCCGACTTCATATAGCCACAGTTGTCCGAAGACAGAGCATTCTTCACCTGTGAAGTCAGACCATCCAGTAGCTAGCGATCCAAGGCATCGATCACGAGACGTTTGGAGAAGACATGAGCAGGCCGGGGGTGAAGATCTATCCCTATCTGCATCATTTGATATATGCTCGGAAGTACTTCCTCCAGATTTTCGTCCCAGGGGCAGTGGCGAAGAACAGAAGACCACTGCTCCTCAAGTACAGGGACGTTCGGAGAAGATAAGAGCAGGCCGAGGATGAAGAAATGTCCCTACCAGCATCATTATATTTATGCTCCAAAGTGCTACCTCTGGATATTCGTCCCAGGGGCAGCGGTGAAGATACAGATGACCACTGCTCCTCAAGCCTCAGTAACGCAAATGCTGTCGCTGCTCGCGCAGCTAATCGCAGCATCCCAGCAAGTGCAAGTGCAGACTCCAGAGGTGAGCTGTAGGACAGTGCTGGGTCGGTCCAGTCATGTGTACACATAGATGCAAGGGACTGGATTTCATAGCTGATTCAGTTGAATGATGAAAGGGACGAGGAAGAGCATTACCCTTCCCTTTTGGAAAAACATAGGGTGGCGATGGATCCAGACTGCATTACTATCCTGCATCTTTTACACCTGATCAGCATGCTGGGTCTATTAGAGAAAAACCGCTGTCGTCTCTGAAGCAGACTAGGTGCGGAGGAAAGAGGACGTTCTTTCTGTTCCAACACTATCTAGACAGGTGTCACAGGCCTTCGGCCGTGTTGACGACGTCATATTCTACCTCTCTAATGCTAGGAGGAAGGTGGTTTCTCATCGACATCTTCATTAAATATACCGTTCCTTGGACAACGTTCATTTATAACGGTTGGAGAAGATGTATAGAGAGCTCATCTGCGTTTAAATGAACAGGCCAGGGATGAAAAAATGTTCCTACCTGCATCATTTAATATACACTTTGAATTGATGGAATGTGTTATCTCATCAAATAAGCGAATCTGGACATGGTGTCCTACGCAGATCACCTTACCAGAGCTATCACGCAACGTTTCACTGGGAAGGAATATGAGGACGGTGTTCCTCGCTAAGAGTTCTTTTCAGGGCAGTCATGTATGAAACATTCAACTCGGCACTGACAGTGGAAAATTTGGAGTTGGTAAGACTTGATGCTGCCCTTGCATCGTCATCACTTTAGGTGACAAGATGAAAAGCTCTCTCCGAGTTGCTCCGGTCAACGGGAATACACTATTTGACGACAAGCTTGCGCTGCTATATAAGCAGGCTACAAGAAGGCTTCCAGAGCATTGATATTGAAGTAGGTGTCTCATCAACACACTTCAGCAGACTGGGGTAAGCGAGGCTGTTCCGTGTCTAAGAAAGCATCAAGAGAATGTCTCGCGAGGGAGATACCTCTCTTATATTTACCCCGGAGGTCGTCATAGCGATTCGGAAAAGAGGCATACTTCTGATCAAGGCTATGGATCAGACCCCCCCCTCCCCTCAGGCCGTTGATTAATGGAAGGTATCCATGAGAGACTGGAAGTTAATCACGGAAGTTTCTGTCAAAGAGAGTCTCTACAAGTAAAGGTAAAACTCTCTTATTGGAGGGAACTATTGAGATCGACGAGACAAGCTGCGTCGGGGGGAGAACGTAGTTTCTCCTTTCATAAGCTTCGTAAGTCGTACAGGTGATGGATATGACCTCTATTGTTTATCAGTGGATGGAAGGTTATCAACTTCACAAGAACTGGACATTAATAACAGAAGTTCCTTCAAAGAGAGTCGCTCCTAATGGAGGTTGAGGCTCTCTTATTAAGGAAACAATTGAGGTCTTCGAAAATAGATTTCAGCAAAACCACTTGGCAGTAGGTTATCAGCCTCGCAATAAAGTGGATAATATTGCTGAAGATCAGTGGATGAGAATAGTCTCGGCAGGCTGGCTTCTATCAGCCCGAGCAAGCTCCACTTACAAGATGTACTTGTGGGAGAATTTTCCAAGAAAGGCTTTCCTTCTGGAGGTCCAAGCTCCTATTGAAGAAAAGTATTACATGTCATCGAAATTATTCTCCAGTTTTTTATAATCACCTGTTTTTCATCCTGTATCGGGTCGGATAGTGCATACATAGGCTGAGATATTCCTTTGCAGCATGGCATTTATGTCATTGTGGTTGCCATGGTAGCCTTATGTACGGTTACAGCGGTCTTTGGGGAATTATAGCTGTTAGGAAAATGGCTTGTCATGCCCTAATTGCGTGATGATGAATAAGTCACTAATTACACAGAGATATCGGTCTTCACAGAGAAGAAGACTTCTAGCTACGTTAGTTAGGCTCTGACCACTGTCTTTTGGGAAAAAAGCCGAAAAGAAGTACTGTGCTTTTCGGTTTGTTTTTTCCCAGGTGTCATAGACTTAAGTCTTATTGTTTACACCATTGTAATCTAACTAGAATTATGAGCAAGATTTTTTCAGTATTATGCAGTGACATAACTGAATTAAAAATCTCTTGAGACTGCGGTCTATAATATTGGGAATTTAGGGCTGCTTATTTAATGGGTTTTCATTCCCTATCTTGTAAGTCTCCAGTCAGTGAGCCTTCAGGTTCACAGCTTACACCAATATATCTGTCTTATCAGCTTTATTGTCTTCACGTATAGGAAGACCTTTAGCTGCTTAGCTAGGCTGAGTTTGTTGTCCTATAGGACATAATACCATTTGTTAGAGGAGGTTATTCTCTCCCAACCGGTATGGTTTGGTGTGAGTTATTATGAAAATATGGTGTATTTGTTAAGACGAACAACACAAAAATGATTCAAGTAATGTGGGTGGGGGCGGGTTCGATATGAAATGTTCATCGAATCCTCCCTCCCCACCGCCAATGTGTTAGGAGGCGATAACAGAACAGGACGTAGTTTCCTTCCTGCAAGCCTGGTATGCATTTAAGTATTTACATGCCTTTCATGGCTTATCGATTGGCGGCTGGGTCGTGTTGTTTGGCGACCTCATGGGCACATCCACTTATTAGTTGATTTGTTTCCTGTGGTTGTTCGTAAAAAGTCATGTATGAGCATATGATTCATTATCAATAAATTGCTAGCCTTTGTGTACCTGTTTGTCTGACAAGTCAGTTAACTGATATTCGGATTATTACATGCGAGATTCAAGGCTCGCATACATAATATGTGTTTATTAGGCGGACGCATTATTGTATGTTATGGACCTCAGAAAAAATAATGTATTTTGGGGCAGTCCGTGACGAGTCTGTTAATCATAGCTCGGTCCATTTCTAAATCCAGGTTATATAGTTTCAGTACACATTTTACATGGAAATCGAATGGAGATTTCTATGTATTCCGGTACATGTATATTCGTACGTCTGGGAGTATTATTATTGGAATTAATTGTACACCCGAACGGGGTTGCCTGTGAGTTGCCTTGGAAGCGTGTTTACTCTCTAGAGACCGTTCATTGATATTCTTTTGAACAAGTGTGTTTTGTATATATTTATCACCGTTTTTTTACCTATCTACGTATGCCAACTCTGGTGTTCATTAAGAAGCATGCAATTAATTACCGGGATCACCGCAATAGCCTCAGCTGCTGAAGTGGCATGAAGCACCTATTTTATTAATAATAATTAATATCTGGGTGCCTGGTCGACGAATATATATTGTTAATTGGTACCGCTTTTACTGATTCCAGAGCGCTCCCCTCTTTGTTTTTTGAAGATTCCTTCAAAAAGGTGGGGGGGGGGGGGATTTCTTAAAATCTCCTCTGGCTTGATAGCGTGTAACTATGAGTGAAGCTGTTTTGTCTGTAGATTATATCGAATCCTGGATACATCTTGTTTTATTATTGTATTTGGCGTGGTTTGTGGGGGTTAATCTCTCACTCTCGAATATGCCATCCTAATTTATGGGGCTTAGTTCGAACTAGCCTTTAAAATTGGGAACTCGTTACACCCACTTAGCATAGTCATTCATGCTAAGAATAAGGAATTACTGGAATTTGACTCCTTATTTTTGACATGTCTTCTCTATTATTGTATAGAGAGACATACATGTAATTCCTTTTAATTTAATTTTCCTTTCACCTTGGATTGCAGGCTTAGGAACTATGTTGGTCTGCTAATTCTGAAGTCCTAGGCCCTCCACCTTTTTATGATTCAGCTGTCTGGGCCATTGGTTTATAGTATAAAAATATGAAAAATTTAAAGTAATTTGTATATTTTTTATACTTACCAATGGCCCAGACGGGGATGGCCCTTCCATGAGTGGGCACTCATACCTCCCCGCTGAGTTTTGTAGTAAGCTCATCTACAAAGAATGATGTTGGCACCAGTTTCGGTCACTTCCTGATGGCTGCGCATGCGCGGAGGGTAAAAGTATGGAGCACCAGATAGGACTTTAATTTTCGGTTTGCAAGCAAATTTTGTGGATTGGTGGGGTTCAAAATTTGTGTTTGGCCCTTAATAACAGTTAGTTTGCACCAGCTAGTCTGGGCCATTGGTAAGTATAAAAAATATACAAATTACTTTAAATTTTTCATTTTTTGGTTGATAAATTTATGTTATCCTTTTGGATATTATTATTATTATTATTATTGGAGTTAGGTGTCAATGGGGGCGATATAGACAGGATTTCTCCTCTCTGTTGAAGGCAGAATTTCTGTTTTTTGGGTCCCTGTCAGCCGTCTGGGTTCAGTTGTGTTCCCTCCGGCCCTTTATTTTCTACCACCTTTCTCTCGTAGTTGGAGGTGTTCTACTTTCTACATCTGTTGAGTTCTCCTTTTTCTTCTACTGCTCTCACCTCTGTTATGCCCAGGACTGTTCCTTTAGGGCAATGCTTTTGCCCAAGCATGTGGTGCATTCTCGTGGCTGTTCCTCCCACACCCGGGGGAGGGGGGAACGCTGTCATTCGGGGCCTCCCGACATGACCACATCTGGTGAGAGTTATACCCCATCCGTGGGGGATGTGCAGTCTTTTTCTGTGGTGGATACTGCGGGAGCTGTTGAGTTGTCTGGTGAAGAGATGCCTGATTCCGGGACTGTGGTCCCTCTCCAGTCGACATCTGAGGCTGTCACTAGAGTTGTGACTCCTCCTTTGGAGCCGAGCTAGGTTGCTCTCTCCCCTTTTCCACCAGTTTCAACAGCTCCTGTCGTATCTGCTGCTACTGCTGTTCCGTCTTCAACGTCATCTGTCACTGTTTCAGCCGGCCTCAGCTTATCCCTGCAGGGGTCTGCAGAGATCCATCTCTGGTAGTGTGGACATGGGGTATCGGCTTCAGCCTTCCCTGAATTCAACTCGGCAAAGTCAGAAGGGGCTGCCAACCGAACCCTCTGCTGTGGCCTCTCAGCTGTCGAGCACAGCAGTTTTATCCCTGCAGGGGTCTGCAGAGATGTCTGGTAGTGTGGACGTGGGATATCGGCCTCAGCCTTCCCTGACTTCAACTCGGCGAAGTTGGAAGGGGCTGGCAGCCGAACCCTCTGCTGTGGTCTCTCAGCTGTTGAGCACTGCAGTTTTCTCATTGGATACGGATGTTCATGGTGGGACCACCATGAACTCCGTGGCATTTCCGTCCACGAACTCTGGTCCCATGGCCAGTTTTGCGGGACCAATGCCTTTTGTGCAGCCTGGACTTTCTGTTCCTCAGAGGTCCGCAGCGACTCTCCTGAGTTCCCACTCTGTAGATCCTCGGGGTATGTCATACCCCTATACACATCTGCCTCCAGATGTTTCGGCAGCCATTCGTCGCCCCGCATCGGGTGTATTTGAGGATCTTGACCCTTCACTGGTTAAAAGGGTCAGGAGTGAAGCCACTTTGCCGATTCGTTCCCACGTCAAACCGGCCGACACGGGCTGTGAGCTTAGGGAGGCCATCTCCTTGCTCACTCAGGTTCTTTCCAAGAGCCTTCCCGTTGCTTCCAGCGAGGCTATTAGTGGTTTCCAGGTGCCATCTCCCAGAATTGGAAGAAGGCCGCTTTCTGATCCCTCAGGTGTGCCTACACCATGGGAGGCTTCAGCTGGTTTGCCCATGATGGGCTATGTGTCTTCCGACTCAGAGGATGAGTCCGACATACCTGATGTTGAGAGCCAACAGTCTTCTGACTTGGGAGCAGCTCTTGACTTTGTGTTTGGGTTCCTTCCAGATCCCAAACTGTCAAACCAGCCGACAGTGTCAGCCAGGCCGCAATCATCAGTCGCACGCCTACAACCTGTGGAGCTACCCGCTTCTGGGCACCTTCGACCTGGCCTGGCCAAGGTCAGAACCTGCAGTCATCGAATCATTCTGATCGCTCCCGTCGCCTCAACGGGTATGGATCAATCAGCTCCGCTCTCTGCTGGCGGCGGTTCCGGCACATCTCCCTCTATGTCGTGACCTTCTTTGCCAAGGTAACCCAAGGAGGTTTCACGTCGACCCGACTTCATTGTGCCTTCAGGCATACCTTTTGTCAGGTCCCGTCTCCTCCATAGAGGTTTTCGAGACGAGCAGTGGAGTGCATTTCTTCTTCAAGGCGGCACACCACTGGTTTAACCTATGCGGTTAAGTGGAAGGTCTTCTGTCGATGGTGTGCTGATCACTGTTGATTATGCCAATCCTTCGATAACACAGATTGTGGAGTTTCTGGTATATCTCTTTGATTCTCGGGGTCTCCAGCCTGTTACCATCAAAGGGTACTGGTCCATGCTTTCGGAGACCTTTTCGTATGTGGAAAAGCATCGTATCGGCACTAATCCATATCTCTCCAAGCTTATTTGGCACTTTTCTTTGAAAAGGCTTAGGATTTTGCAGCTTACCCCATGATGGAATTTTTCTTGGGTGCTGCTTTGCTGGGGGAGGGGGCGCCGTTCGAACCTTTATCCCAGGTGGATATGCGTTTTCTCACAAGACAGCTTTTCTGATGGCTTTTGTCTCAGCCAGACGGGTTAGTGAGCTTCACGCCCTCTCGGTTGACCCAGCCTTTTTCAGGAGCTCCCCCAACAGTGTTACGTTTACCACTGATTGCTCCTTTCTGGCCAAGAATCAGATACCAGAAACGACTCCACCTCCTATCTGTATCAGGGCTCTTCCTTCTGCTGAGGGTAATCACCCTTTGCTCTGTCCGGTTAGTGCAATTCGCATTTATCTCAATCGGACGCAGTTCATTGGAAAAGGCAGGAAACAATTTTTTGTGTCTCTTATTCCTGGTCGACAGAAGATCTCTCCTCAATCCATTTTTTCGATGGATTTGTCTTGCTATTCGCATGGCTTACGCTCGTCTAGGGACTGACGATTATTTTACCAATCTTATTTCTGACCACGAGGTGCGTTAATTGTCTCCCTCTTGGGCTTATGCTCACTCTGTCAAGTTGTCGGATGTTATGCAGGTAGCCTACTGGAGAAATGCTTCTACTTTCTCCACCTTCTATCTGCGTCATTTGCAGAAGCCATTAGGCTTCTTACAAGGTCAGTTCCAGCTCTGTACTGTTACTGTCCTGTCTGTGTGTGTGTCGCACAGAACCGTACGCCTCATCTCTCATTGTCTTTTACTAATGATTGTGATGGTATGGTTTGATAGGCCTAGGGACCTCTTCCTCTGTCCACGGTTCCAGTGCAATTGGGTTATGTGGGGGTTGGTTATGTGATTCCCTCCATCCTATTGTCTATTCAACCTGTAGTAAACATTTGTAAGGTAGGTTGATAAGAAATTTAAATTTTATAGTAAATTTCCTTTCGTATTATACCTACCACAATTGTTTACATGGAGGCCCTCCTGTCTTCTTATTCAGGAGGCCCTCCTGTCTTCTTATTCAGGTTAGAATCCTTCCTCCCCGCTGATCACGTAACTTCATTGTTGGCGGATTTAAAAGAATGATTCATTAGTTACTGCCTGCGCACTGGATACCGGAAGCCGTGGATCTGTACTTGGAGAAGAGCATCCCCTACTGGGTGTGTGCTGGTAGCACTCGACCCAGTTTTAGCTTATTTTTTCTTGGTGCTTTTGCACCACTTTTCTTTCCCAAATCCCTTGGGAAAGATCAAAATAGAGAGTATATTTTCCGAGGTAGGGTCTTCCACTGTAGTGCAAGCCTGCAGTAAACAATTGTGGTAGGTACAATAAGACAGGAAATTTACTATAAAATTTAAATTTTCATTTTAATAAAATAATAACATACTGTTTCGAGTTATGGATGCTTTATTAACATGAGACAATGCATGTTTGTTAATTTTTGGTCTTTTATGGGGTAAACTCATTTAAAAACGTAATAAATAATTGCCACTTTCATTTCACTCTTCGCGAGACAATGTGCGATAAATTTAGACAAGTTTGCATTCAGGTCGACATCACCAAAGGTCAACTTGAATGTAGTTCCACTGTTGGTGTAAATTTTTACTATTGAAATCCCATTGCTGGCATGTTCACCTCGGTTGGTGTATAAAGATAAAATTTATGTCATAGGCTTTTCATATACAGTAGAATAGGTAATCATGGTATAAAAATGAATATTCATCAATCAAAAAAGGTTAAATTTTAAAGTCTTACAATTTCAAACTGATTTTGGAAGGCACTGCAAGCCAATAAAATTGTTTTAACGAGGGAGTTTAGTTTCAGTGAGGGATTGCACAAGAGCCAAAACCTTCTTTAGAGGCCTAAAGCATTTAAACTTTGGGGCATTAATGATCATTTTCTGAAATTTAGGTTTGGTGAAGGGGCATAGGAAGTTGTGAGAAGATTTCATTATTTGAAATAAATTGTAATGATGACTGTAATTTTCTTGTTTCATAACTCATTGAAAGGAGCTTTAACCACTACCTACATTTTTGTTGTTCCCAAAACATAGCTTAGGAACTCATTGGAATGAGCTTTGTTCATGTCCTATATTAAGTTGAGCAAAGATACAAAAAATAACTCTGTTGTGACATTATATGGGCCTCCAGAATTTAATCCTTTACCCAACACAGACGTTATCAAAATTTATTATTTTAAATGTTATTTTACCAAATTTTTCAAAAAATTTCAACAAAACCATATCATGTGGCCCCTCGTTGGAACAAACTTGCTGAGCTCCTTCCAATGAGGAGTCACATGATATGGCTTTGTTGAAATGTTTTGAAAAATAATTGATTTCCAGTGGCTCATTTTGTAAACTACGCAGGCAGATGTGGCTGATTCGTTAGGTAAAGGGTTAAGATGCAATGAACAATGAACAACCAGTCTATCAGTTGACTAGTAATTCCTAATTTTGCATCTAATATTCATACTGTCATAAAATAAAAATAACAAGTAAAAACTCTCCTACCCAAAATTTGAAGAAAAAATTGGATGAAAATCTAGCAATTTTCTTTATTGTGGCCTTCTGAACAAAATGTTGACTTTGGCTTTGGGTTTCAGTATTTGACACTAAGTACATTGCAGTATCTTTGTCCAATGTTAAATGATCTTGTCTTTCTTTATCATATATTAATCAGTCTTAGAATTCATTAACGTGTTATGTTCCTCATTTCACTAATGTTTTTGTTAAAGTTTTGTTTTTCTCAAAATCTGTGAACATTAACTCTTTCAACATGAGAGGCCGCCTTTAAGGTCCAGGAACAAGATATGTCATACTTTCATTAAGTAGGATGGCTACTAAGTGAACATGTGTGGTAGAACAATTAATATTTTCAACGTGCAGCCTGAAGTCTGCACGTTGAAAATATTAATTGCTCTACCCCCAAATAATGGATATGGACTCTTCCAATTTCTGCTATTTAACTGGCATGGAAGATACCACCAGTGTTGAAAGGCTTAATTACCACAAAGTTTGTAGAAGTTTGGATTGGGTAGTGGCACATGCTTGTCATTGCCACATTCAAATCCTTTCTTTTAATATATTTTTATATTATATTCCTTGCAGACATTCTAAAGCAGTGGAAGCCAAAAATGCAAGAGCAAGTAAAAGTTCTCAAACATTTGGCCCAAAAGGATACAGAGGAGGAAATCCTGCACAGGTTAATTAATTTAGGTTGTTATATGTTCCAGTGGCATATCCAAGAATTCAAGAAAGAGGGGGCACTGTCTATATGATGCGTAGCATCATCTGAGCCACGCACCCAAGCATGAGAGCATCAGTGAGGTCAGAAGGATCTCCCCCAGGATAATTTTTTTAAAATGGTAAAAAACGATGGCTTTTCCTTGACATTTATACTCTTAATTAAGTCCTCACAGCTTCATTGATTATCGTGAATTTTAAGGCTGGAAATCCTTTCAACGCAATCTTTGGACGGATCCATATACGTATAGGTCAATCAGGACTTATTATGGTATTCAAATTCAAAAATTTTAAAAATGTGTGTGTATGTGGGGGATCTGCCCTTGTGTTCTGAAGTGATTGGTTTACAACTAATTGATTTAGAATGATTGTACAGTCAAACCCTGATAATTAAATAGCCATTTTGTATGGAAAAATTATTCATTTAACAGAAGTATTCATATAACAGGGATTTGGTCACTTTCCTGTATTCTAGTGATAACCTGGACATTTATTCTAGTACATCTTGTTTGTCAGAGCTCAAGGAGCCTTGTCAAACAAGATATATTACATCTTGTTTGACACAGCTCAAGGAGCTCTGTCAAACAAGATATAATAAATGCAAAAACAGTGGAACCCTGTTAATTGAATAGCCACTTTGCCAATGAAAATTATTCACTTAACAGGTGTAATCAATTAACAGGGATTGTGTCACTTTCCGGTATTGTAGAGAGGGGGGGGGGGGTCATTGTCTGCCATTTTTGGAAATGATCAGTAGTCAAGTCTTGGCAGCCTGTCTATAATGGAAATGTAATGTCATTTTGTCAGGTGGTCGGTGAGTTTGAGATATGACCATTTGTGGCAGCTCCAAAGTGCCTCAGAAATTGGACAGCAGCAGCACCAAGCGACAGATGTGTGAGTCAGTGGTCAGACTATCCAAAATTACCAACACAGCTGGAATTTGTACACTCGACGACCTCGAATAATTCCACGTTTGACTGAACATCACATCGCAGCAAAGTGTAATTGGTGTGAACCACGACAGCATCGGGACAATCGTCGATGGTGCAACGTCATGTTTTCCGATGAATCGAGGTTCACTCTCGAGTTCCGCAACAGACGAAACAGAGTGTGGCGGCGGTGGAACAAACAATACTCTCTGACTGACCGTCCATGTCTTCTACAGCTCAGTGCATGGAATGTGTACCTTTCAGACACCCAACTATCGCTGAAATCATTCAACAGATGTCACAGTGCAATGTCTCAACTGCCTTTTTGATGAAAATATAATTATAAATCTTCATATATCTCACTTTTATCAAATATTCCCTACTTTTTTTTAATAGTATATCTTGTTTCATAGTCTAAGAGAGTTTTGTCAAACCATATATCATTTATATACTTCTGATGCAGAATATGGTTGCTGATGAGATAAAAAATTTGTTATTAACTCTTGACCCAACACAATATTTGATGATGCATACCCCAAAAAAATTTACTTTTCGCCCCCAAAATATAGCTTATGACCCCACATTTAAAACAAACTCAAAAAGGCCAGAATTAACCCTTAGGGGTCTATTTCTGACTTTTACAACATCAGAATCGGCACCCTTAACCTGCTGTCATGAAGAGGTCCTGCTAACAATAGACAAATTAGCAAGGCAGTGATTTCTGGTCAAGTCTTGTCTGCCTATTGAGGCAGACAAGAGTTGACTAGAAATCACTGCTGAGCCACTGGATGTATAGAGGCAGTGGTATTGTGGGATTTCAGGACACTTGTCCAAGCCCTTCAGGGTTAGAAGATAATAACATTTGAACACTGATCTTTGTGAATAAATTTTTGTGCTGGATGTTTTTGGCCAGTTACTAGGTAAAGTGCTAAATGAAGGGAGTTGAACAATTTTAAAAAAAAATTTTTTTGAACAATTTTTAAAATTTTTTTTTAATTTTTATGTGACAGGATAAAAATGTGTGGCTGTCTGTAATCGACATGTTGAAGAAGAGAGATAAGCTGCCAGTGGTTGCATTCACCTTCTCAAAGAGTAAGATAGAGGCAAATGTTGAGAATTTAAGTAGTGTAGATCTGACAACAGCTAAAGAGAAGAGTGAAATACATAGATTCTATCGTCAGTGTATATCCAGATTGAAAGGAACAGATAAAATTTTGCCTCAGGTAACTTAGTGATAGTGGTATATTTAGTCCTCACAATGAGGATCTTCTGTTTCTCTGGCCATTTTTGGGGTAAAATTGCATTTGAGCAGGCATTTTTTTTATTTAATTTTTTATTTTTGTAATTATTTCATTGCCATCAAAAGTTTATATTCTTGGTTTATTTTATGTTTTATGCCTCATAATCTACAAAATAGCATGGGTGGTGGTGTATTTCGTCCCTTGAGTGCAAGAAGGCTTTGCAATGCTTTAGCAATAACTAAAGCATTACAAAGCCTTGTTGCTCTGAAGGGACGAATTTATCAATTTTATTAACTGTGGTAAAATATCAGACATAAACCATTTTTTATTTTTTTAAAATTTTAAAATTTTTATTTTCTTTAAGTTTGCATTGGTTATAAAAAGAGAGTTTGCGGCAGCCAAAAGGACCATGCAGGAGGGCCTGAGAAACAGATTTTTAACTTTTTTAGGCCTCATTCCTAAACTTTACTTTGTTCTGTTGGTGCTCTTTGTCCACTTTTTTGCCTTTCGAAAGCATGAACGTGGGACAGCTTCAGACCTCGGTGGGAGACTTGTCCCATTTTACTAATAAAATAGAACTCAGTTGCCAGTGCTTGTCATGGGCAGCATAGGATTAATTGGCTTCGCTTTGGATTACATTTATTTTTGTAATCATTATTGTACAACAGAAGGCTGTGAAGCTTCCAAAAATTTAATTTGATGTGAAATCATCTTAGGATTTGATTCAAGTCGCATTGATTTGGAAATCTTTGAATTTTCAGAATGTTCTCAAAATCCTGTCAAGTGTCTCCTTTTGAACTCTTCTGTCATCAGGTCTAGGGCTGGCATGCTTATGAAATTTCATGATCGACTTTTGAAGAAGAATAATCGATTAAAGTCAAATTTAATCATACTCTGTGACCTGTAGAAACAACTATATAGAAAACAATATTTTTGGTCATTAGTTTCCCAGGCCGGTCATTTCTGTAGTCATGCAGACTTGCTGCATGCCTATTGCTCTCCAAGAAAAGTTCAAACTCCTGACCACTAAAGGGCAGACCTGAGCCTAAGAGTCTAATAATAGCTGTTTTGAGATTTAAGAAGGTAATTGCACTCCTTGGCAAACAGAGAATTGCAATTATTTGTACTGCCTTACTTTTATATGAATGTCAGACCTGGTGACGACATGGGTTGTATCTTTATAATTTTTATTACCTGCGTCGCCAGCGGCAGAGCAGGTCTAGTAACTGCTCGACTCCGTCCGCCAGTCCGAAACAAATCTTCTGTCAGTTTTCTTAACTTCTATGAAAGGGAATGATTTTATATGTGGTCTGCTGCTTCATAATGATGAGTTGTATCGTGTATCTAATTTTCAGATCTGCCATGCGGCCACTTCCTGTTTGCCGATACTTTGAAGTCTGTTCATCTCTGTAATCATTTGCATGCAGCAACGCAGGTCCAGACCCGGTATTGGTCTTGGCTTGTTTCCCATATCAATTACAATGTATTTTGATATTCTGTAGCCTCTGACACTTCTTATGAGCATGATCGGGAGGAGAGTAATAATTAATAATTCATCAGTACAGGAGTGATGAAAACCTATAATCGTCGACTTACAAATTGTAGTCGATTATGGGTGTTTCTGATGCTTAGTTGACTTCTCAATTAATCATGACAGGCCTAATTTGGTGTCCTGTACAGGAGACCTGACAATAGGAGAAGAGTTCAAGGAGGATTCCCCTTTCCGAAACTACTTTGATTCTGTTCTGGAATACTCTTATTTGTTGACCTTGCTAAAACAGACAAAGCGCTGTTAACTGGTTGAAGGGTTAGAAGCCACTACCATGGCTCTATTGAAAAGTGCTCCAAGCCACATTACTGGCTTTACACTGTATGCATTAGCTTGATGTTTGCTAAGCAGTAGACCAAAAAATGTTTCTTTTAAATTGCTTTGTAACAATTTATTGGAGAGTGCCAACAGGCACACTCCAATAAATCATAACAAATTAATTATTCCTGAACAAAATCTTGCTAAACTAAGGCCCTCATTGCTGGTAGCAAGAGAATCATGTTACAAATCACCTTGAAAAAGTAATTTGGGACTCTACCATTTTCTCAGGCTCTCCCACATGGTCAATTTGGCTGCTGCATGCTCTCTTTTTATAACCAATACAAACTTGAAAAAATAAAAATTAAATGGTTTAGTCTGGTATTTTACCCAAGTTATTAAAATTGATAAATTTGTCCCTTGAGTGCAACAAGGCTTTGCAATGCTAAAGCATTGCAAAGCCATCTTGCACTCAAGGGGCGAAATACATTACTACCCATGCTATTCTGTAGATTATGAGGCCTAAACCATAAACCAAGAAAATAAACTATTGATGGCAAAGAAATAATAACAAAAATAAGAAATAAAATATAAAAAAAAATGCCCACCCACATGCAATTTTACAAAAAGAGGGACTGAGAAACAGAGGATCTACTTTGCGGGGCCTTAAATACAATATTCCAGGTTGGCAATATTTACAATTTGAAGCTCCATGAGATTTGATTTGAAATTTGATTCAAAATCCTCTGCGTGATTTGATTCAGGATTCGATTTTACCTAAAATGTGTGATTCACAGGGTCCTGTGATGAAAGTGACATTGAATTCTTATAAAGAAATACTTGAATTTGATGGAGCCGTAGATGATAGAAATGTCTGCATATCTTAATAAACAAACATGATTGGATTATTTTTTTTGCTAAAACATCACTTTTTTTAGTCTGAAACATTATGTTTGAATTAACTGCTTACTGTTTTTTCAGCTTTTAATCTGAACTCTTTCAAAACTGAGGTGAATGGTATCGTGCTGAAGAATATAATTTACAGCAAAGTGGGCAAATCTATCATGTTCATGGGGAGGTTCAGTAATAATTTAATTTTAAAGCCTTATTGGGCTGTAGGATTATATTAACACTGATCTTTCTTATAGGATTTGTTGTTTATTGTGCTATCTTGGAATTGAATGCTACTGTTTTCTTTACTCAAAAATGTATGCATAATGAGTTGAAAGGATTAAATTAGATCATTTTTATAACCCCCTCCCCCCCCCCTCCTCCCCAACAACAAAGTCGCTGTATGTCTGTCAGTGGACACAACTTTGCCTGGAGTGTTTTGGGGTAATTTTAAATCATTTTTTTTAAAACTTGGTGAATGCACCAAGGATTTGGAGATTGATCGGATATGTCTGTTTGGTGATATTGTTCTTTTTGACCAAAAATTTGTTGTCCATTGACAGGACTTTGTCTGAAGTTGTATTCCCACATTTTTCAGTCATTTTTTTTAAAAAACTTCACACAGAGATTAACCAGCATTGGAACTGGTACACTAATAATTTTGAGATCACTCAGACTCATTTTGGAAACCTCCTTATCGTGGAATGCTGGGGGATGTTCTTAGTTCTATTGGAACAGACACCTCTATTTGTATCTGCAGGCCTTAAAATTCATGTGAGATTCAGAATAGCTACTCGAAAATGGTTCTTGCAAGGAAAAGAATGAAAACTAACTTTTATTCTCACAAAATACTCTCAAATAGTAAATTATATAGGAATTGAAAATTGATTGTTGCAGCATCAGTTTGCAAGAATCAGTACTAATTCTTGCCACTCAGGACAAAGTTTAACCCTTTACCTAACGAATCGCCCGCATCTGCCCACGTAATATGCAAATTCAGCAGTTGAAAAAATATTATATTTTTATACTGTACCAATGACCCAGACTTAGCTGGTGCTAACTCTAACAAAACCAGGGCCAAACACAAATTTTGCCCCCCAATCCCCAAAATTTGCATCCAAAACAAAAAGAAATCATGTCCTAAAGGACCTCCATACTACGCCTCTACTGCGCATGCGCAGTGACGCAGACGTCCCGAAATTGGCGCCAATTATCATTCTCTGTTTGGCCCTTCATCAGTCAACATCTCACTGATCTTTGTGCTTGTAAATCTCAGTTTAAAGGATGCCAGACACGTAATTTTTGGAGAAAATGTGATTCTAAGGAGGATAGAAGGAGGAGAGGAAAAAGAAGTGACAAAAAATAATCAGGGCTGTACTTTAAATTTTTTGATGAAATTATGTTAAGTTGCCTATTTTCGAGGCATGGGCCTCTTGTTGTCATTGTTGCTAAATGTTGCACTGCTTATTCAGTGTTTCCTCTCCCCTAGCCTTCTAAAGTCCCCCCTTGCAATTCTCCCATGCTTTTGGCATATTTTTGAGAAAGTTCATTTCTAAAATTTCCTGGGAGAGTTGCTTGGTTACAGAATGTTTTCTATTTTCCCCATAGTTACGTTTTCACCCATGGGTGTATAACGTTGTGTTCTGCATCTTCCATCTGATGTTCTGCAGATTCTCCCCTGGGAGTCTCTGTTTTGCATCAGATAGAGTGTAATTTTGATGACTGATTCCGGGCCAGTTTTTTCAGTGCCTGGAGTCATGTTTTCTGGTGTTTTACACTGTTTGTTTACATTGGCAACAGCCTTTTTTGAGGGGGGCTGTTTGCCTTTGCTGTAGTTTATCTCACTATAAGATACATTTATATTATCCGTAAGTGTCTCATTAATTATTTAATATAAATTTAAAATTTTTGACCACACTTTGCCATCGGGGCTCAACGTTACTTTTCAGCAACTTGGGCTTCACTGAAAAAATATTTTTTCAAAATTATTTTGATTTGCAATTGTTTTTTCATTTATTAATGGATCATGTTATTATGTATCTTTGTGTCAGGGGTTTTTGCGAGTAACTAGGACTTGTTGTTGTCCTTTCACAATGAAGGGACTTTGTTCAAATTGTAATAGGAAGAAATCTTCCTCTGACTTTCATGATCATTGTATTAATTGTAGTCAGTGTTCTCGCATTAATCCCTGTCCTATATGTGAATATTGGGATGAGAAACATTGGAAACGTGTGTCACGATATGTTGTTTCTGGAGAAAGGGCTATGCCGGCTCTTTCTCCGCAAGGTCACTCTACTCTCTCAGTTTCTATTTCAGAGGAACAAGAACAGGGTGATGTTTCCATGTTATCTTCTACAAGTGTGCGTCCGTCGTCACAAATGAATTCAGAGCTAGCGGCAAAAGTGCTCATGGAGATTAGACAAATGTCGTCCGCTAGCTCGCCCGGTGTAGCGTCCATTCACCGAATGGTTCGGCAGCCGGGTTCGTCCGATGCGGTCCAGGAGGAAATTTTGGGTGATGCGAGCACTATAAACATAATAGATGCACACCCAGTGACGGCGGATAGTAAGCGAGAACGGAGGAAGCCTTTGAGTCCGGTTCCTAGCTTGTCCAGGTCCAGCCGGGCCGCGAGCGAGAGAGGCCCCTCTCTCGTACAACAACATCTGGGACCAGATGTTGTGGTACAAAATGTGTCGCAAGCGGAGCATACGTCCGTCGCTCGGGACGCTCCGTTGTATAGGCAGGCCGCGGAGACTGCTAAGGCTTCCTCTTCTCGTCAGCGCACACGACCACACCTTGGCTGCGTGACCGCCGATATATTACCAGCTTCGCCGATCAAGGATTCTTCGGCGACCAGGTCACACCATCCGGCAGCCAGGGATTCGAGACCGATGGACTCCGGACGTTCGCATAGGAAAAGTATGCGGGAGCCATCTGATGCGGAGCTGCCCTCGGCGAAGCAGCAAAAGACTGTGCCTCCGCAGGTCTCGACGCCGGACATTCTTGTGCAGATAGCACAGCTTATCGCAGCATCCCAGCAGCCGACAGAAACGGTGTCAGATCGAGAATTATCCGACGGCGCTGGGTCGGTACGCTCCGCCGAAGCATCGGGGGCGGACGACCGGGAACATCATGAGGTCCGACCGGATGGTGAAAGGGATACGGATGACTTGGAGCTATCCCTTTCGGAACAACATAAAGCTGCCGTGGACTTCATCCGGCACTTTCTCCCTCAAGTTGTTCCGTCGGGGCAGACTGCTGCGGTTCCGGACAAGAGGATTATAACGTCATTGGACTCTGAATTTTTTGAGCGGTTCAGGGACATCGCTCCCGAGTTTCCGTCGCAGTCCAATAATGTTGCAAGAACATTTGAATTATTGAACGACGCTATATTTAAACTTGCTTCCAAGACGGGGAAAGCAGGTTTCTTGTCCGCTAATACTCTCAACCTGCCTTTCATTAATGCAAGGAATAAATTCGATACGGCAGGACAGGGTATCCCGTGAGTTCCTCTGCGTATGGACGACGAGGCGGAAGACTTAGAGCTGTCATTACCGTCGTCGGCTTCTATTCCAACCGCGGTGTTGGAAACAGCTATTGTGTCTAACAGAGCCAATTTAGATGCCTTATCTTACGCAGATCACCTTACTAAGGCGTTATCACTGCGCCTTCAAGGGAAAGAGTTTCAGGATATACAATCCTCTTTAAGACTTCTTTCAAGGGCAGTAGCTTATTCCACGTGTAACTCCGCCCTTTCAGTGGCAAATCTGGAGTTGGTTAGACGTGACGCAGCCCTAGCTACATCCACACTAGTGGATACTAAGGTGAAGAACTCTCTTAGAGTCGCTTCGGTCTCCGGAGAACTTCTCTTTGACGGCAAGCTTTCTGCTATTTATGATAACATTACAAAGAAAGCTTCGGATTCTCTGTTGTTCAAATCTGCTTCTAAGAAGTCGGATACAGCAGACAAGAATAAGACAGGCACTTCTGGGTCTAATGTGCCCAAGAGAGGTTCCTATAGAGGTTCCGGTGCGTCCTCTTGGTCTTATTCGAGAGACCGTCAGGGTAGCGACTCTCGTTCGGGACGTCCTTCAGGCCGGGACAATCGGTCGGACGCCCCGAGGTCGACGGGGCGAGGTGCGGGTCGTGGAGGACGTGGTTTCTCCTACCACAGGCCTCGCAGGTCCAGGAGGTGATGGCTTAAACCTCTATCGCGTACCGGTTGGCGGAAGGTTGTCGAGCTTTTCACAAGAATGGGCGTCGATTACGGACGACCCTTGGGTGAGAGGAGTGACTTCTGAAGGTCTAAAGATATCCTTCAAACGAAAGCCTCCATTAACTCGAAGTCCAAAGTGGACTCATCTTCCGTCAAATCCGCAGAAAAGAGACGCTCTGTTATCAGAGGTGCAGTCTCTTTTAATGAAGAACGCGGTAGAGGTCGTAGAAAACCAGGAATCTCCGGGATTCTACAGCCATCTGTTTCTGGTTCCGAAACCAGACGGCTCGTTCCGTCCACTCATAGATTTGAGCTGGATAAACAAGCTGATCGTCGCTCCGAAGTTTTATATGGAGACGATTCGATCGGTCAGAGCGAGTATTCGGGTGAACGATTATGCAACAAGCATAGATCTCAAAGATGCGTACATCCGACATTCCGAAGGTACCTACGCTTCGCAGTCCTAGGAGTGGTGTATCAATTCCGGGCGATGTGCTTCGGATTGAATCTAGCACCCTGGGCTTTCACTCGGGTAATGAACTCGGTAATGATCTATTTCCGAGCTCATTCGTCTGCAGTAACGTCGGCCTACCTGGACGACATTCTTCAGAGGTACGGCAACGAGTTAACGCTTCAGAACGATGTTCAGAATCTTCTTCTATTGCTCCGACGTCTCGGTTTTATAGTAAACGAGGAGAAGTCGGATCTGGTGCCGTCCAAGTCATTCACTCATCTGGGAATGAGCTTCGAGACGCACAACAATCTCGTTCGTCTGCCGTTAACCAGAGCGAAGTTAGTCAGTTGTTACGCTCGCTATTGTCTGCACGCAGACAAAGTCACAGCGAGAGAATTTATGAGACTGATTGGTCTGTGCGGAGCCGCCGCGGATCTCATTCCGATGGGGCGGTTACGCACACGTCCTCTTCAAATTTTCTTGACTCAGAATTGGAGTGTGAAAATTCATTCGCTCGACGTAGACGTTCTCTTGTCAGATCAAGTGAAACAAGAGATTCAGACTTGGGCAAACATTCAGTGGTTAACTCAGGGAGTTCCGCTGCAGTTGCTGGATCCGAGTTTTACCATTATGACGGATGCCAGTCAAACAGGTTGGGGTGCATCATTAATCCCAACGGATTCGAGATGCCAGGGTCTTTGGGATCCGCAATTCCTGTGCAAGCACATAAACATCAAGGAAATGATGTCAATTTGGCTTGCGTTACGTCACTGGATGGACATTATTCACAATGCTCATGTCCAAATCCTATCCGACAATACGACAGTAGTGGCGTATATACGGAATCAGGGAGGCACTCATTCAGTTCCGTTGTTCAATCTAACGGAAAGAATCCTTCTGTTTGCGCTAGAACATCACGTTCTTCTTTCGGTCCGTCACATACCGGGTCGTCTGAATGTGTTAGCAGACTCCCTTTCACGAAAGGGTCGCTTGTTGTCGTCGGAATGGACTCTCAACAAACAAGTATTCAATCAGATTTGCTACCAATGGGAACGGCCAATGATAGACTTATTTGTGACACATCTCAACAATCAGTTGCAGACGTATGTGTCTCCGTGTCCGGATCCAAGAGCATTTGCAGTAGACGCTCTGTCGATCCCTTGGGACGGAATGATAGGATATGCGTATCCTCCAGCGCTGTTAATTCAACAAGTATTGCTAAAGATAAAACAATCTCAATGCAAGATTCTGTTGGTAGCATCTCTGTCGCCACAGAGACCGTGGATAAATCTACTCAGGTGTCTGTTGTGGGACCTACCACGAAAGCTTCCTCCACGGGAGGATCTTCTTTCGCAGGGGAAATCGCGCCAACTACATCACAACCCGCAAGGTCTCAACCTTCACGTTTTTCCGTTGTGCGGTCCTTCTTGCATGGCAAACACTTTACAGGACGAGCAGTGGACGCGATTTCTAACTGTAGGAGGACCTCCTCTTCGCTAAACTATGCGGCTAAGTGGAAGGTTTTTCGTCGTTGATGTAGGGATCATTCTGTAGATATATTCGATCCCTCTATACCAGACATTGCAAACTTTCTAGTATACTTGTTTGACGAAATCAAACTGCAGCCTGTTACTATAAAGGGTTATAGGTCTATGTTATCTGATACCTATGCACATCATGATAGTTTACAAATTGGATCTAATGTCTCTTTATCTAAGTTGGTTAGAAACTTTTCGATAAATAGACCCAGAACTCTTAGATTAATTCCTAAGTGGAATTTAGCTTGGGTTCTTCTTAAATTGAAGGAAAAGCCATTTGAACCTCTTGGGACAGTAGATTTCAAATTCTTATCTTATAAGACAGCTTTTCTCTTAGCTTTCTCTTCTGCTAGAAGAGTCAGTGAGCTTCATGCACTGTCGGTGGATGATTCTCACTATCGTAGTGTCGGGAACACTATCACCTTCACTACTAATGTGGGTTTTTTAGCTAAGAATCAGGCTCCTAATAAATATCTGGAACCTATTGTCATTAAGGCTCTTCCGTCTTCAGACGGGCGTAGGCCTTTACTCTGTCCTGTTAGAGCGTTACGTATCTATAAACAGAGATCTCAGTTTATCAGAAAGGGACGGAAACGTTTCTTTCTGTCTTTGATGCCTAATAGAAAGGACATTTCGGTCCATTCTATTGCTAGATGGATTCAATTAACTATCCGTACTGCTTATGAGAGTTTATCTTCTTCTCAGCAGTCTGTGCTTAAGATTTCCGCTCAGGAAGTAAGAGCTCTTTCTACTTCCCGGGCTTATGCTAATAGTGTTGCTATTACAGATTTAATGAAGGCTGCTTATTGGTCTCAGCCATCCACATTTACGAATTTTTATCTCAGAAATATTGAGTCCATTTCTGGAGACCTGCATTGTTTAGGTCCGTTATCTGTTGCTCAGAGTGTCGTCCACTAAACAGGTGCAACTATAGTTATGCAGGCTTTCTGTTCCGGCAGTGACTCCGTCCAGCTGCCCTCTTCGCTCTGGGCTATGGGCAAGGGGAAGCGGGGGGTGGGGGGGGGGGGGGTGTTCCCTTAGGTCACCTGCTTCTGCTTTATAGTGAAAAGCAAGGGAATGCCTCCTAAAGTCAGTATTTCTGAGTCGCTTCCGGGATGGTTTTAAAGTGTAATATTAATGTTAACATTCATTCATGTCTTATTTTTAAAGTGTAGCTCAGTGTGAAGCATTTGTATATGTCAAGTGTCAAACGGGCTTTAATATACAATACTCGGACACTTTTAAATGACTATAAAGAGTCTCAATTCTCTGGACTACTTTATTTATTGGCTTACTTTAAAAATAATTAGTATAAGGGATATACTGGATGTTAATAGAGAACATGAATGTTATTGTGCTCAATTATTAAGGGTAGTGTATCTTTCTAATTTAATATTAAATAAGAAAGATACATGTAAAGCCTAATACTCTTTTCTCCTTAAGGGGTTACCTCTTTACTATATAGTTGAGCTTATTGGATTTTCCTCTATGTCCTAGGCCCTCCAGCCTGTTTACTATTCAGCTAAGTCTGGGTCATTGGTATAGTATAAAAATGTTAAAAAATTTATAGTAATTTATATATTTTTTATACTTACCAATGACCCAGACGGGGATGGCCCTCCCTGGAGTTGGGAACTCATGCCTCCCCGCTGAGTACATAGCGCTGACCAGGCACTGCCAGTAAGAATGATAATTGGCGCCAATTTCGGGACGTCTGCGTCACTGCGCATGCGCAGTAGAGGCGTAGTATGGAGGTCCTTTAGGACATGATTTCTTTTTGTTTTGGATGCAAATTTTGGGGATTGGGGGGCAAAATTTGTGTTTGGCCCTGGTTTTGTTAGAGTTAGCACCAGCTAAGTCTGGGTCATTGGTAAGTATAAAAAATATATAAATTACTATAAATTTTTTAACTTTTCACAAAATTTCAACAAAACCATATCATGTGACCCCCTGTTAGAACGAGCTCGTTCCATTGAGGGGTCACATGATATGGTTTTGTAGAAATTTTTGGAAAAATTAAAAAAAAATGATATTTAAAATAATATATTTTGATATCGTCAGCGTTGGGTAAAGGATTAAGGCCTGATATCTGGAAAGTAAAACCTAGACTTATACTGATGATGCTGTGGGTATTCTTTGTGGACATGAGATATGTTAGAATTCATGGAGAAATTTCCAGCAAATATTTGGATATTGAAACAAAATTCTTGTTTTTCAGGCACTTCCCTTTTTTCCCCTTGGAAAATCTCTTTAATGATTCTGTTTTGCATCTGTAGGACTAAAAATTTAACTGGTAGAGTGCAAAATTATTTTTCAACGGTCATTTGTAAGGCCATACAAAGTTGATTGTCTGTTTCTCAGGCCATTTTTTCCAAAAAAGCATGCGGGCGGGGGTGGTTTTTTTTTTCTTTTTATTTTCTCCCCGAGAGGTTGTTTGTGGTAATTTGACCCCCATCCAAACGCCTGGTGGACCACGCAAAATTTAGCAAATATATTGGTTATTCACCACAGGGGTGTTGGGTCGTAAATGAAGTGGGGTTTGAATGTTTGTTTTTTCAGTGAAACGTGAAAATTATAACACAGGACGAAAGTCACGAAACGCCTCGTGGGTGAAACGTCTCGGGTTGAAACGTCTCTGGGACAAATCAAATGTCGAAGTGCCAACTTTCAGAGATTTATTTTACCAAAAAAAAAAAATCCTTTCACAACCTGTCTAATAAAATCGTGAGTCGCAATTTTTCCCCATTATATTCAAAATTATCACAACCCATTTGAACGGGCAGTTCATCCATAAATCATATTTTTTTTAAATCTGAAAATGAAATACAAAACGAATGTTTGCGTGTTTTTATTAACCAATTCGACCGCACATACCTGCCTATATGCAATTTATTTTCAACTATGACTGTTACTTTTATATCAAGCAACGGTTACTATTAGTTATCCAATTATCCTGCATCTCAAATGCATTTATTTAAATTAACTGGGAAACTTGTAACGGTTTCAAATAACAGTACACAAATTCCCAATGACGGCCATTTACAATACAAATGTTACTAAAAATAAATGCCAGGAGACTGTGTTCCATTCAACATAGCACCTGACTTTGCAGACTTTCTGAGGTTTGGTGCGAATCAAACGTGGTGCGAATCGACCATTCCCCTTTGTGACTGTTTGTTGTCAGACTGAAAGACACCTTCCTTCTTGCTGTCATTATGACTTACCTTTTACAGAATAAAACACTTTCTGTTGTGAATATTGCTAAAACCCACCCACTTTATTAAGGTATGATGTAGAAAAAGCTTGAAGTGTGTTAATTTAAAATTTGCGAACGCATCGATATCGATTTACCGAAATGAGCACAATATCTCAAATTTTTTTGGAAGATTTTTTTGGTGTCATAAAAAGGTTGCATGCGCACCAAAAATAACCATGCACGCGGACCTGAGAAACAGAGGTTCTTTTTTTTATAGCCTAATATGAGTATTTTTTTCCAAAGATATCATGCCACCAACAAGAGAAACCTTATCGGGGCAACTTTTTGTTTGTAAATAATTGTTTTGTTGCAATTTATTGGAGAATGCCATCTGGCACTCTCCAATAAATTGTAATAGAACAATTTCATGTAAAAAATGTTTTCCTACTGCTAAGAAGAGAGCAAGCCATGATGCATACAGTGTAAAGCCACTAAAGTGGCTTTCAGCACTTTTCAATAGAGCCATGGTAGTGGCTTCTAGCTCTCAACCAGTTAACCAACTATATCTTGTTTGGCGGAGCTCATTGAATTCTGTCAAATAAGGTATAGCTGGTTAAATATGCAACAGCATTATGGGAAATTTTCACTGCACCAACATTTTTTTTTTCTCACATAATAGTGAAAGGAGTTAACCCTTTACCGAACGCAGACGATTTCAAAATTTATTATCTTAAATATCATTTTTTAAATTTTTTAAAAAAATTTCAACAAAACCATATCATGTGACCCCTCTTTGGAATGAGCTCATTCCAAAGAGGGGTCACATGATATGGTTTCATTGAAATTTTTCGAAAAATAATATTTTTTCAGCTGCTGAATTTGCATATTATGCAGGCGATTCGTTGGGTAAAGGGTTAAGCTTCTAACTGCACTATTTTCAAAACTGTTTTGTGGATTAACATACAAAAAAGAAGGACTGGACATATTGACTGATCTTGTTGTTAGCCCAAAACTATGTGCCCGCTACTCATGTCTCATCCCCACATATTACTGGACTACTGGGGGGGGGCACGATGGGTTAGGAGGTAGAGGTGCAGGCTGCAAGCCAAGATGTCCTCGGTTCAAATCCCACCTGCGGCAATCGCGTTGTGTCCTTGGGCAAGAAACTTCATCCCCATTGCCCACGTGGGAGCACGGTGACATTGTCTACTAAGGCGTACTGCACGATGGTGCACTGTCTTCAACCAATGCTAACCCTGCTTGTGTGGAGTTAGTATGTTGGGGAGCTGACAGTTGCTTGCTGTTGCTCAGTGGTTCTCTCCAGATACTCCAGCTTCCTTCACCCGTAAAACTGTCATGGTCATGATTAGCCATTGTGTAGAAATATGTGACCTTAAACACCAATAAATAAATATAAACACCAATAAATAAATACTGGACTACTGGCACTGACAAACTGATCTCATCTTCCCTATTGTTTATACTGTTTTTTATTCTATAAATACCTCTATTGTATCACTGTAAGCTTAAAGAGTTATATTGTAATATTTTTATACTGTACCAATGACCCAGACATAGCTGGTGCTAACTCTTAAAAATCTAGGGCCAAACACAAATTTTGCCCCCCAATCCCCAAAATTTGCATCTAAAACCAAAAGAAATCATGTCCTGAAGGACCTCCATACTTTGCCCCTACTGCGCATGCACAGTGTCAAGGACGTTCCGAAATTGGCGCCAATTATCATTCTCTGTTTGGCCCTTCATCAGTCAACATCTCACTGATCTTTGTGCTTGTAAATCTCAGTTTAAAGGATGCCAGACACATAATTATTGGAGAAATGGTGATTCTAAGGAGGATATAGAAGGAGGAGAGGAAAAAGGAGTGACAGAAAATAATCAGGGCTGTATCTTAAATTTTTTTAATGAAATTATGTTAAGTTGCCTATTTTCGAGGCATGGGCCTGTTGTTGTCATTCTTGCTATAAAGTTGCACTGCTTATTCAGTGTTTCCTCTCCCCTGGTCTTCTAAGTCCCCCCTTGCTATTCTCCCATGCTTTTGGCATATTTTTGAGAAAGATCATTTCTAAATTCTCTTGGGAGAATTAGCTTGGTTACAGAATGAATTCTGTTATTTTCCCCATGTTTACGTTTTCACCCATGGGTGTATAAACATTGTGTTCTGCATCTACCATCTGATGTTCTGCAGATTCTCCCCTGGGAGTCTCTGTTTTGCATCAGATAGTGTGTAATTTTAAGGACTGATTTCGGGCCAGTATTGTCAGTGCCTGGAGTCATGTTTTCTGGTGTTTTTACACTGTTTGTTTACATTGGCAACAGTCTCTTTTGAGGGGGGCTGTTTGCCTTTGGAGTAGTTTATCTCACTATAAGATACATTATTATTATCCGTAAGTGTTGTATTAATTATTTAATATAATTTTAAAATTTTTGACCACACTTAGCCTTGGGATCCATTAGGGCTCAACGTTACTTTTCAGAAACTTGGGCTTCGCTGAAAAAATATTTTTCAAAAATCATTTTGATTTTCAATTGTTTTTTCAATATTAATGGATCATGTTATTATGTATCTTTGTGTTTAGGGGTTTGTGCGAGTACTAGGACTTGTTGTTGACTTTTCACAATGAAAGGATATTGTTCAAATTGTAATAGGAAGAAATCTTCCTCTGACTTTCATGATCATTGTATTAATTGTAGTCAGTGTACTCGCACTAACTCCTGTTCAATATGTCAATATTGGGATGACAAACATTGGCAACTTGTGTCACGGTATGTTGTTAGTGGAGAAAGGGCTATACCGGCTCTTTCTCCACAGGGTCACTCTACTCTATCAGTTTCTATTTCAGAGGAACAAGAACAGGGTGATGTTTCCATGTTATCTTCCGCAAGTGCGCTTCCATCGTCACAAATGAATGCAGAGCTAGCAGCAAAAGTGCTCATGGAGATACGACAGTTGTCGTCCGCTAGCTCGCCCGGTGTAGCGTCCATTCACCGAATGGTTCGGCACCCGGGTTCGTCCGATGCGGTCCAGGAGGAAATGTTGGGTGATGCGAGCACTATAAACATTCAAGGTGCACACCCAGTGACGGCGGATAGTAGGAGAGATCGGAGGAAGCCTTCGTGTCCGGTTCCTAGCTCGTCCAGGTCCAGCCGGGCCGCGAGCGAGAGAGGCCCCTCTCTCGTACAACAACATCTGGAACCAGATGTTGTGGTACAAAATGTGTCGCAAGCGGAGCACACGTCCGTCGCTCGGAACACTCCGTTGTATAGGCAGTCCGCTGAGACTGCTCAGGCTTCTTCCTCTCACCAGCGCACACGACTGCCCCTTGGCTACGTGACCGCCGATATTCTACCAGCTTCGCGGATCAGGGATTCTTTGGCGACCAGGTCACGCCATCCGGTAGCCAGGGACACGAGGCCGGTTGACTCCGGACGTTCGCATAGGAAGAGTATGCGGGAGTCACTAGATGGGGAGCTGCCCTTGGCGAAGCAGCGAAAGACTGCGCCTCCGCAGGCCTCGATGTCGGACGTGCTTGCTCAAATAGCACAACTTATCGCAGCATCCCAGCAACAGACAGAAACGGTGTCGGATCGGGAATTATCCGAGGGTGCTGGGTCGGTACACTCCGCCGAAGCATCGGGTGCGGACGACCGGGAGCATCGTGAGGTCCGACCGGATGGTGAAAGGGATACGGATGACTTGGAGCTATCCCTTTCGGAACAACATAAAGCTGCCGTGGACTTCATCCGGCACTTTCTTCCTCAGGTTGTTCCGTCGGGCCAGACTGCTGTGGTACCGGACAAGAGAATTATAGCGTCATTGGACACTGATTTCTTCGAGCGGTTCTGGGACATCGCTCCCGAGTTTCCGTCTCAGTCCAATAATGTCACAAGAACATTTGAATTATTGAACGACGCTATATTCAAGCTTGCTTCCAAAACAGGAAAAGCGGGTTTCTTGTCCGCCAATGCTCTTAACCTGCCTTTCATTAATGCAAGGAATAAATTCGATACGGCAGGACAGGGTATCCCGAGAGTTCCTCTGCGTATGGACGACGAAGCGGAAGACTTAGAATTATCATTACCGTCGTCTACGTCTATTCCAACCGCGGTGTTGGAGACGACTATTTCGTTTAACAGAGCCAGTTTAGACGCTTTATCTTACGCAGACCACCTTACAAAGGCGTTATCATTGCGTCTTCAAGGGAAAGAATTCCAGGATATACAATCCTCTTTAAGACTTCTTTCAAGGGCAGTAGCTTATTCCACGTGTAACTCCACCCTTTCAGTGGCAAACCTGGAGTTGGTTAGACGTGACGCAGCCCTAGCTACATCCACACTCGTGGATAGTAAGGTGAAGAACTCTCTCAGAGTCGCTTCGGTCTCCGGAGAACTTCTCTTCGACGGCAAGCTTTCTGCAATTTACGATAAAATTACTAAGAAAGCTTCGGATTCTCTGCTGTTTAAATCTGCTTCTAAGAAGTCGGACATGGCAGATAAGAGTAAGACAGGCACTTCTGGGTCTAATGCACCCAAGAGAGGTTCCTATAGATGTTCCGGTGCGTCCTCTTGGTCTTATTCAAGAGACCGTCAAGGCAGCGACTCACGTGCGGGACGTCCTTCGGGCTGGGACAACCGGTCGGACGCCCCGAGGTCGACGGGACGAGGTGGAGGATGTGGTTTCTCCTCCCGCAGGCCTCGCAGGTCCAGGAGGTGATGGCTTCAACCTCTATCGCATGCCGGTTGGCGGAAGGTTGTCGAGTTTTTCACAAGAGTGGGCGTCGATTACGGACGACCCTTGGGTGAGAGGAGTGATTTCAGAAGGTCTAAAAATATCCTTCAAACGAAAGCCTCCATTAACTCGAAGTTCAAAATGGACTCAACTTCCGTCAAATCTGCAGAAAAGAGACGCTCTGTTATCAGAGGTGCAGTCTCTTTTAATGAAGAACGCGGTAGAGGTCGTAGAAAACCAGGAAACACCGGGATTCTACAGCCATCTGTTTCTGGTTCCGAAACCAGATGGCTCATTCCGTCTAGTCATAGATTTGAGCTGGATAAACAAGCTGATCGTCGCTCCAAAGTTTTATATGGAGACGATTCGATCGGTCAGAGCGAGTATTCGGGTGAACGATTATGCAACAAGCATAGATCTCAAAGATGCGTACTTTCACGTCATGGTACATCCGACATTCAGAAAGTATCTACGCTTCGCAGTCCTATGAGTGGTGTATCAATTCCGGGCGATGTGCTTCGGATTGAACCTAGCACCCTGGGCTTTCACTCGGGTAATGAACTCGGTAATGATGTATTTCCGAGCTCATTCGTCTGCGGTAACGTCGGCCTACCTGGACGACATTCTTCAGAGGTACGGCAACGAGTTAACGCTTCAGAACGATGTGCAGAATCTGCTTCTATTGCTCCGACGTCTCGGTTTTATAATAAACGAAGAGAAGTCGGATCTGGTGCCGTCCAAGTCATTCACACATCTGGGAATGAGCTTCGAGATGCACAACAATCTCGTTCGTCTGCCGTTAACCAGAGCGAAATTAGTCAGTTGTTACGCTCGCTATTGTCTTCACGCAGACAAAGTCACAGCGAGGGAGTTTATGAGACTGATAGGTCTGTGCAGAGCCACTGCGAACCTCATTCCTATGGGGCGGTTACGCACTCGTCCTCTCCAAATTTTTTTGACTCAGAATTGGAGTGTGAAAAGTCATTCGCTCGACATAGACGTTCTCTTGTCAGATCAAGTGAAACGAGAGATTCAGACTTGGGCAAACATTCAGTGGTTAACTCAGGGAGTTCCGCTGCAGTTGCCGGATCCGAGTTTTACCATTATGACGGATGCCAGTCAAACAGGTTGGGGTGCATCATTGATCCCAACAGATTCGAGATGCCAGGGTCTTTGGGATCCGCAATTCCTGGGCAAGCACATAAACATCAAGGAAATGATGTCAATTTGGCTTGCGTTACGTCATTGGATGGACATTATTCACAATGCTCATGTCCAAATCCTGTCCGACAATACGACAGTAGTGGCGTATATACGGAACCAGGGAGGCACCTATTCAGTTCCGTTGTTCAATCTAACGGAAAGAATCCTTCTGTTTGCTCTAGAACATCAAGTTCTACTTTCGGTCCGTCATATACCGGGTCGTCTGAATGTACTAGCAGACTCCCTTTCACGAAAGGGTCACTTGTTGCCGTCGGAGTGGACTCTCAACAAACAAGTATTCAATCAGATTTGCTACCAATGGGAACGGCCAATGATAGACTTATTTGCGACACATCTCAACAATCAGTTGCAGACATATGTGTCTCCGTGTCCGGATCCAAGAGCATTTGCAGTAGACGCTCTGTCGATCCCTTGGGACGGAATGATAGGATATGCGTATCCTCCAACGCCGTTGATTCAGCAGGTATTGCTAAAAATAAAACAATCTCAATGCAAGATTCTGTTGGTAGCATCTCTGTCTCCACAGAGACCGTGGATAAATTTACTCAGGTGTCTGTTGTGGGACCTACCGCGAAAGCTTCCTCCACGGGAGGATCTTCTTTCGCAGGGAAAACCGCGTCAACTTCATCACAACCCGCAAGGTCTCAACCTTCACGTTTTTCCGTTGTGCGGTCCTTCTTGCATGGCAAGCACTTTACAGGACGAGCAGTGGACGCGATTTCTAACTGTAGGAGGACCTCCTCTTCACTAAACTATGCGGCTAAGTGGAAGGTTTTTCGTCGTTGGTGTAGGGATCATTCTGTTGATATTTTCGATCCCTCCATACCAGACATTGCAAACTTTCTAGTATACTTGTTTGACGAAATCAAACTGCAGCCTGTTACTATTAAGGGTTATAGGTCTATGTTATTTGATACCTATGCACATCATGATAGATTACAAATTGGATCTAATGTCTCTTTATCTAAGTTAGTTAGAAACTTCTCGATAAATAGACCCAGAACTCTTAGGTTAATTCCTAAGTGGAATTTAGCTTGGGTTCTTCTTAAACTGAAGGAAAAGCCATTTGAACCTCTTGGGACAGTAGATTTCAAATTCTTGTCTTATAAGATAGCTTTTCTCTTAGCTTTCTCGTCTGCTAGAAGAGTCAGTGAGCTTCATGCACTGTCGGTGGATGATTCTCACTATCGTAGTGTCGGGAACACTATCACCTTCACTACTAATGTGGGATTTTTAGCTAAGAATCAGGCTCCTAATAAATATCCGGAACCTACTGTTATTAAGGCCCTTCCGTCTTCAGACGGGCGTAGGCCTTTACTCTGTCCTGTTAGAGCATTACGTATTTATAAACAGAGATCTCAGTTTATCAGAAAGGGACGAAAACGTTTCTTTCTGTCTCTGATGCCTAATAGAAAGGACATTTCAGTCCATTCTATTGCTAGATGGATTCAATTAACTATCCGTACTGCTTATGAAAATTTATCTTCTTCTCAGCAGTCTGTGCTTAAGATTTCGGCTCATGAAGTAAGAGCTCTTTCTACATCTTGGGCTTACGCAAATAGTATTGCTATTACAGATTTAATGAAGGCTGCTTATTGGCCTCAGCCATCCACATTCACGAATTTTTATCTCAGAAATATTGAGTCCATTTCTGGAGACCTGCATTGTTTAGGTCCGTTATCTGTTGCTCAGAATGTCGTTCACTAAACAGTTGCAACTATAGTTATGCAGGCTTTCTGTTCCGGCAGTGACTCCGTCCGGCTGCCCTCTTCGCTCTGGGCTATTTGACCCAGGGCAAGGGGAAGGGGGAGGGGGGGGAGGGTGTTCCCTTAGGTCACCTGCTTTATAGTGAAAAGCAAGGGAATGCCTCCTCCGAAGTCAGTATTTCTGAGTCGTTTCCGGGATGGTTTTAAAGTGTAATATTAATGTTAAAAATTCATTCATGTCATATTTTTAAAGTGTAGCTCGGTGTGAAGCATTTGTATATGTCAAGTGTCAAAAGGGCGTTAATATACAATCCTCGGACACTTTTAAAGAATATAAAGAGTCTCAATTCTCTGGACTAACTTTATTTATTGGCTTACTTTAAAAATAATTAGTATAAAGGGTTATACTGGATGTTAATAGAGAACATGAATGTTATTGTGCTCAATTATGAAGGGTATTGTATCTTTCTAATTTAACATAAAATAAGAAAGATACATGTAAAGCCTAATACTCCTTTTCTCCTTGAGGGGTTGACTCTATATTATATAGTTGAGCTTATTGGATTTTCCTCTATGTCCTAGGCCCTCCAGCCTTTTTACTATTCAGCTATGTCTGGGTCATTGGTACAGTATAAAAATTTTAAAAAATTTATAGTAATTTATATATTTTTTATACTTACCAATGACCCAGACGGGGATGGCCCTCCCAGGAGTTGGGAACTCATACCTCCCCGCTGAGTACATAGCACTGACCAGGCACTGCTTGTAAGAATGATAATTGGTGCCACTTTCGGAACGTCCTTGACACTGCGCATGCGCAGTAGGGGCAAAGTATGGAGGTCCTTCAGGACATGATTTCTTTTGGTTTTAGATGCAAATTTTGGGGATTGGGGGCAAAATTTGTGTTTGGCCCTAGATTTTTAAGAGTTAGCACCAGCTATGTCTGGGTCATTGGTAAGTATAAAAAATATATAAATTACTATAAATTTTTTAACTTCTCAGTTTTTGGAGACAACTTATATGAGTTCAAAGCTTGCTGTTGAATCCAACTCTTGCATCTATTGACACAAGATTATATGAACATCATTGGTTATGTAAATGTTTTCAAATTGTATTTAACACATGTAATATTCTTTCAACAAATATTGTTTAAGCTAAAAAAAGAAGGAAAAAAGAGACCTTCCTCAGCATAAAATTGAGGAAAAATTGCCTTGGAAACAAGAAAATTCTTTCAGCAATGTGTACATGTTTTTTGTGTATATACTTTCAGGTATTACAGATGGAAGATGTGTTAAAGAGAGGATTAGGTGTACATCACAGTGGTATCTTACCAATGCTGAAGGAAATTGTGGAAATGTTATTTCAAAAAGGATTGGTGAAGGTATGGTTGATTGAATCATTCTCTATGACTATACTCGAAACCCTTTACACACTAATATTGAAAAAGAAAAATTTCAAGCAGCTAAGTTTTCCCATAATGCAACCACAGTTGTCGAGACTATCAATTTTTACAAAATGCTACCATTAACCCTCTTCACACTCATGCATTTCCTACCTATGCACGATAAAAGTTACGACAGACAGAGTTCATAGAAAAGGTTAAAAAATTATTGACAAGTGGCATGCCAGTGAGTTCACATCATGACTTATGTATCGGCAAGCCACATGCCAAGTTGCCCTAAAAGGATTTACGCACAATCTGTAACCTCACTTTCAAATTTAAAACTGACGATGTATGAATATGTACAGTTCTGAGTTAAGGTAAAATTGAAGCAATATAATATCTCCTGATGGGTTGTAACTTATTAAGTGACAGCTTGATCTGAATATATCCTTATATGAATCACTCCCATGCCGAACTCACACTCTGCACTTCTCCATCAAAATATATTTCATGCGACTAGAACTTTTGTATAAGCCACACCCCTAATTAGGGCTTGAAAATTATAAAAGGTACAAGACCGATTCAACAATTTTCATTATTTTTTCATTTTTTGTCTCAAAAACATAGCTTATCTCCCCTCACTGGAATGAGCTCATAGATCCCATTCCAATGAGGGTTCATAAGCAATGTTTCTGATGCAAAAAATGAAAAAGATTAGCTGTTCGAAAATTTTATTTGCAAGTGGTATCTGCCATTTATGTTAGTTGAAGGTTTAAAGAGAAAAATTGGTTTCAAATTTATGTATAACTGGGGTTTTGTAACGTTTTAGTTTTGTCACGTATGATTAATAATCTTTCTATAGATTATAAGAACATTATGAATGTCTTAAGTAACTTTTTAAAATTATTTGTTGCAGATATTGT
Source organism: Pictodentalium vernedei (assembly GCA_031216915.1). Taxonomy (NCBI): domain Eukaryota; kingdom Metazoa; phylum Mollusca; class Scaphopoda; order Dentaliida; family Dentaliidae; genus Pictodentalium; species Pictodentalium vernedei. Next base: position 102,838,515 of record CM062291.1, read on the forward strand.
TTGCTACCGAGACATTTGCTATGGGTGTTAACATGCCAGCTCGTTCAGTTTTATTTGACACAATTAGAAAGCATGATGGATCTGGTTTCCGAGATCTAAGGCCTGGAGAGTATATTCAGATGGCAGGCAGAGCTGGTAGAAGAGGACTTGATACAACAGGGACAGTCATTATAATGTGTAAAGGAGATGTACCAGAACTGTCAGATCTGCATGCAATGATATTGGTGCGTTCAGATTCATTTATGTTTTTTTCAAGTGCATCGGCCAGTTTCATAATCGTAAACATTCAGTGTTGTTTCTCAGTTTTTGTTGTTACTCCAGAGCACAGCTTGTGATCCTGCATTGCATTATTACTTGGCAAGCTCATTCCAGTGAGGAATAGCCACTTTGACAATGAAAATTATTCAATTAACAGGAGTATCAAGTAACAGGGATTGTGTAACTTTCCTGCATTCTAGAGATAAACTTAACGTTTATTCTATTATATCTTGTTTGACAGAGCTCCATGAGCTCTGTCAAACAAGATATAATAGATTGAATCCCTGTATTGGATGTACGGAGACCAAATAGGTCTATAAACAAAGGAAAACTGCAGAGAGTCAGGGTAATTTCTCGACCGGTTACAAGATTTTTTATTCAATTAACAGGAGTTTACTCTTTAACCTATATTCAATTAACAGGTCAAATTTGTACTGGAGGTAAATGGTTTTGTGTTGGGAAATTCTATTCAATTAACAAGGTTATTCAGTTTAGAGATATCCAATTAAGTGGGCTGCACTGTATCTACCTGAATGGAATCCCAATGCAACTAGCTCAGCAGGCTCTGTCCAACAGGATTGCATTTGTATAATTCAAAGTTGTATTATTGTAAAAATTTGCAGCTTGAAATTTTGATATTTTGCCATTGGTTTGCAGAGGGATATGGTACACACAAATACCCTCTCTAGGGATCTTGGATGCTTCAAAAAGTGGTTCATTTTGAAAGCATGCATTCTGATGCTTTGATTCTTTTCAAGTTATGCTAAGTCAGAACTATTTGAATTGTCGATATGTCCTCAAAATCATACCAAATGTCTCCTTTTGAACTCTCCTTCTATCATCAGGTCTCCTGTACAGGAGACCTGATGACAGAAGAAGAGTTCAAGGGGGCTCTGCTTCTCAAGTTTTTTGCAGTATTCCACCTTTTTATGCCCCAGCGACGAATAAGTTGGTTTTACCCCTGTCTGCCCGTCTGTCCACCATCCCGTCCGCATACCGTCCATCCCCCAACATCTGGGGTACATTGTTTGTCCAGCTAACTCGTCTCACAGTTTTCAAGCTAGGATTTTTTTATTTCACCGGATGTTTGTACATATACCAGAGGTTTTTCATATTGTTTGGATTTAGATTTGCTTCAGTATTTCACAAAATTACAGGTTGTTGAATTTGGTCAATTTTTTTTTAGAATTTCACACTTTGCTGGGCATCATATGTGCCTTACAGACACGGCTCATGTACGAGTAAGAAATCACAGTTTGCTCTTCAACCTCCTGTGTCAAAGTGCTGTGCAGGGGCTTGCTTCAGTCTATTTATTTTTTTCCATCGACTTGCTCAAACAGACGAGTCAGCATTGCATACAATACTTGAGTGCAGACCGTGAACATATACAGATGTAAGGTGGTGTGATATCTACAATTTGAGCCATGATATTCTATTCAAAATTTTATTCGATTTGGAATCCTCTGTCGGATTCAATTCAGAATTTGATTCGACGTGAAATTTGAGATTCACAGGGCCCTAACCCTATCTTAACATCAGTGTTCATACAGGTTATGGAAAGGTATGAAAAGTCTTGGAAAACGGTAATTGATTTTTCAGACCCTGGAAAAGTATGGAAAAATTAGGTTGTTTTTGGAAAAGTTATGGAAGACGAACAGATATGTGTAACATGGGGGTATTTATCCTGTCTGATGTGATCATTCTAAAAATATTTGTCACATGTTTAATTTTTCGGGTTCGCCATGAATCACTACTTGAGTCATTGGTGTTTGGGGCTTCTTAACCCTTAGAGGCCTGATGGTTTGTATGCATTTTTGTCACATTTTGATAGAAGTACATCTGATGGTCTTGCAGTTGTTTCTAGGCAAGTCCACCAAGGCTTGTCTAGAAACAACTGCCAAGGTTCTTAGAATATAACTTAAAAGTTTACCTAAATCCTTATTATTTGAGCCTTGGTTGTATTGCAGTACAAAGTGATCAAAGTTGGAATTTGGCCCTTTAGGGTTAAAGGAGTTGTCAAGGGGTGGGGAGTTACATTGGAAAGATAGAATTATATACTGGTAATGAGTTTCATTTAACCTTTGGGATTATGGAAATTTGATGTCAGGGGTATGGAAAACCAAATTGTCTAGTCTGCATGAACCCTGTAACATATTCATTCCCAGCATGGGCCATATGTTATTCACGTTGCAAAAGAAATTCTGTTTATTCTGCTTCAAATAGAAAATCTGAAGTAAATGACTCTTTTCTCTACTTATATTCTTGTTATGAATTAATATGCAGAATGGGGCAAAACGTGCCATAGTTAAGTTTTCATTACACGTAGTGTAAAAATATTAAGCAATATTGAATTCTTGTCATAAGCAAATTTGATTAGCTATATTTTTGAACGCCTTGTCTGTTGTCTTGAAGGACGAGAAAGTCACTCTTCCTGCAGAGCAACTGGATTTTGAATTAATTTTCAGCCATGGCTCTTGGATTAAATCATTTATGATTCTCTTTATGATTTGTTGATGATCATGCCATCTCATGTATTGGATGCTAAATTTTGCTTCACGTAAGACTGTTTGCACACGTTTGATTGGGTTTGAATAAGTTGAAGATAAGTGCACCGGTTCCTATGACAGAAGAATAAGCTATACATGTTTATCTGTCAACATTTTTTTTTTCTTTGATTATTTAACCCTTTACCTTTTTTTATCTATTTACAGGGAAAACCTACAAAACTTGAATCACAGTTCCGATTAACTTATACCATGATACTGAACCTGCTGAGAGTTATTGGACTGCGAGTAGAAGATATGATGAAGAGAAGCTTCTCTGAGTCACAAGCACAGAAAAATGTGAAGAAAATAATGGAAGATCTCGAGAAGTTACGTGAAGAAATTTCCAAAATTAAGGACATTGAGTGCTATGTTTGTAATGAAGACTTAGAAAAATATTATGATTCTTGTGTTCAGTATCACAGATTGAAAAAAGAATTACAGGTTTGTATTTCCCCTCTATTACTTTTCCTCCAGTTGCATATTTATAAAACGGTACAGAACACATTTCAATGTGCATTTCTATTGATGGGCAATTTTTCCATTTGACATGAGAGATCCATCAAAAGAACTGAACTCCTCAGATTTTCACAATCGTCTAATCGAAACGTCTCATTCTGACCCACATCAATTCGGAAGCACTGGTGATAGCTGATAGATTGAATGCTTTGGTCAATAAATAATAAAGAGTTTTGAAGTTTGAAATATTCTATATTTGATGTTTGAATTTTTAAATTAACCCTTTACCCAACGAATCGGCCGCATCTGCCCGCGTAATATGCAAATTGAGCAGTTGAAAAAGTATTATTTTTAAAAAAAATTCAACAAAACCATATCATGTGACCCCTCGTTGGAATGAGCTCATCGAGCTCGTTCCAACAAGGGGTTACATGATATGGTTTTGTTGAAATTTTTTGAAAAATTTGAAAAAATAATATTTAAAATAATCAATTTTGATATCGTCTGTGTTAAAGGGTTAATGGATTTTATGCCACAGAGGTGTGTAATAAACACAGAATACCACGGTGTATGAATGTGTTCATCAATACAGCACTCATGCCATTGCAGAACGATAGAACTTGAGGTTGTGCCTCTCATTCTATCTTTCCACAGAGGCACTTGTTCTCTATTGATAAACGCATTCATGCACCATGACGTTCTGCATATGTATTGTTTACAAAATTAAACTCAAAACCAGCTCTTGTAAAATACTGAATGTACCAAGGTTGTTGGTATGATGTAACCCTGTTAACCCTTTACCTAACGTAACGGTCAAAACCGGCCAGCGCTATTCTCAACAATCGCCAATTAATTTTCAAAATATTTTCATTTTTTGTCTCAAAAACATAGGTTATGACCCCTCGTTGGAACGAGCTCGTCGAGCACGTTCCAAAGAGGGGTCATAACCTATGTTTTTGAGACAAAAAATGAAAAAATTTAGTTATTCAAGAATTTTTTTTGCAAGTGTCGTCTGCTTTTCATGTTAGGTAAAGGGTTAATTTCATAGCCAGGGAGTGCTGTCGCTTATTGGTTAGAGCATTGTACGTCTGCACACTGTCCTTGGGCAAGACACTTAATCTCAATTGTTCAGATTGGGACTGTATACTACGATGTACTACTTGTCAATGGAGCACAACACTTCATCCTCGGTTAAGTTGTCTGCTTGTACAAGGTTAGTGAGTTGGAGAGTTTGACGTTTGACAGTTGATCACTCCTGCTCAGTAGTTATCTTTGGGTACTCTGGGATTTTCTACCTGTAAAACTGTCCGACTCGATATGACCCTTGCTGTAGACAGTGCTACTAAACCCCAATAAGGGAGCATGGTGACTCAATAGGAAGAGATGCATGCTGCAAGCCGGGAGGTCCTCAGTTCAAATTCCACCTGCGGCAACTGCATTGTGTCCTTGGGCAAGGAACCTAATCCCAATTGCCCAAGTGGGGTCATGGTGGTGCTGTGTACTAAGGCGTACTGCACGTCAATGGTGCACCTGTCTTCAACCAGTGCTAACCCTGCTTGTGTGGGGTTAGTATGTTGGGGAGTCTGACAGTTGCTCGGTGGTTCTCACCAGGTTTCTGGGTTCCTCCACCCATAAAATTGTCCGATGCAAGGTGACCCTGGCTGTCAAAAGTGGCATAAATACCCCAATAAATAAATAAATAAACCCCAATAAAAAACAATTGAATGGCCATTTTGATGGTGAACAGTATTCAGTAAGGAGTATTCTAATAAGAATTTTGTGATTTTTGTTCATTCTGGTGATAGATTTAGCATTTAGTCTAATATATATTGTTTATTTATTTATTTATTTATTGTTGATTAAGGTCACATACTTATGCACAATGGCTAATTGTGACCGTCACAGTTTTACGGGTGGAGGAAGCCAGAGTACCCGGAGAGAATCACCGAGCATCGACGAGCAACTGTCGGCTCTTCAACATTCGCTCAAGCAGAGTTACAGCAATTGAAAACATGTGCACCATCGAGGTGCTGTACACCTTGGTACACGGCATCATCGTGCCCTCATGTAGGCAACCAGGATAAAGTGCCTTGCCCAAGGACACAATGCGGGTCGTCCCGGATGGGAATCGAACTTGTGACCTCTAGCATAGAAGTCCAACAGTCTACCATTGAGCCCCCGCGCACCCAATCTATATTGTTTGACAGAGCTCATAGAGCTCTGTCAAACAATATGCAATAGACTAAATGCTGATACTGGATGTTCTTTGACCAAAGGAGGCCATAAACATGGGGAATTCATGGGTTGTCAGAGTAATTCTTCAAAAGAGATTAAAAGATTCTTTATTTCGCTAATAAGACTTTACAGGGTGCATTTGTCAGGTCAAATTTACACTGAAGATATGGGAAATGGTTTATTAACAGGGTTATTCAATTAAGAACGATCCAGTTAAGTGTGCAGCACAGTCCTGATGTGGTGTGAATGTATTTTTACCTGTATAGTAGGGGCCTGTTAATTGAATGCCACATTGCCAGTGAAAATTATTGATTTAACAGGAAGTTTCCATTAACAGGGATTTTGTCAATTTCAGGTTTTCTTGTGAATAACTGAGAATATATTCTATCTTCTCTTGTTTGACAGACCTCATAGAGGTTTGTCCAGCAAGATATAATAGATTAAATGCCTGATTTGGAAGTACTGAAGCCAAATAGGGCTATCAACAAGGGGGATTTGGTGATTGTCTGGTTAATTACTCAACATATTATAGGATATTTTTATACTGTACCAATGACCCAGACTTAGCTGGTGCTAACTCTAAAAAATCCAGGGCCAAACACAAATTTTGCCCCCCAATCCCCAAAATTTGCATCTAAAACCAAAAGAAATCATGTCCTATAGGACCTCCATACTTTGCCCTTACTGCGCATGCGCAGTGTCAAGGACGTTCCGAAATTGGCGCCAATTATCATTCTCTGTTTGGCCCTTCATCAGTCAACATCTCACTGATCTTTGTGCTTGTAAATCTCAGTTTAAAGGATGCCAGACACGTAATTGTTGGAGAAATGGTGATTCTAAGGAGGATATAGAAGGAGGAGAGGAAAAAGGAGTGACAAAAAATAATCAGGGCTGTACTTAAAATTTTTTATGAAATTATGTTAAGGGCCTCTTGTTGTCATTCTTGCTATAAAGTTGCACTGCTTATTCAGTGTTTCCTCTCCCCTGGTCTTCTAAGTCCCCCCTTGCAATTCTCCCGTGCTTTTGGCATATTTTTGAGAAAGATCATTTCTAAATTCTCTTGGGAGAGTTAGCTTGGTTACAGAATGTTTTCTGTTATTTTCCCCATAGTTACGTTTTCACCTATGGGTGTATAAACGTTAGTGTTCTGCATCTTCCATCTGATGTTCTGCAGATTCCCCCCTGGGAGTCTCTGTCTTGCATCAGATAGAGTGTAATTTTGATGACTGATTTCGGGCCAGTTTTGTCAGTGCCTGCAGTCATGTTTTCTGGTGTTTTTACACTGTTTGTTTACATTGGCAACAGTCTCTTTTGAGGGGGGCTGTTTGCCTTTGGAGTAGTTTATCTCACTATAAGATACATTTTTATTATCTGTAAGTGTGGCATTAATTATTTAATATAAATTTAAAATTTTTGACCACACTTAGCCATTGCAGAACCATTGCCCATTGGGGCTCAACGTTACTTTTCAGAAACTTGGGCTTCGCCGAAAAAATATTTTTCAAAAATTATTTTGATTTTCAATTGTTTTTTCATTATTAATGGATCATGTTATTATGTATCTTTGTGTTAGGGGTTTGTGCGAGTAACTAGGACTTGTTGTTGACTTTTCACAATGAAAGGATATTGTTCAAATTGTAATAGGAAGAAATCTTCCTCTGACTTTCATGATCATTGCATTAATTGTAGTCAGTGTTCTCGCACTAATCCCTGTTCTGTATGTCAATATTGGGATGACAAACATTGGAAACGTGTGTCACGATATGTTGTTAGTGGAGAAAGGGCTATGCCGGCTCTTTCTCCGCAGGGTCACTCTACTCTATCAGTTTCTATTTCAGAGGAACAAGAACAGGGTGATGTTTCCATGTTATCTTCTGCAAGTGCGCTTCCGTCGTCACAAATGAATACAGAGCTAGCGGCAAAAGTGCTCATGGAGATTAAACAAATGTCGTCCGCTAGCTCGCCCGGTGTAGCGTCCATTCACCGAATGGTTCGGCAGCCGGGTTCGTCCGATGCGGTCCAGGAGGAAATGTTGGGTGATGCGAGCACTATAAACATTCAACGTGCACACCCAGTGACGGCGGATAGTAGGAGAGATCGGAGGAAGCCTTCGAGTCCGGTTCCTAGCTCGTCCAGGTCCAACCGGGCCGCGAGTGAGAGAGGCCCCTCTCTCGTACAACAACATCTGGGACCAGATGTTGTGGTACAAAATGTGTCGCAAGCGGAGCACACGTCCGTCGCTCGGGACGCTCCGTTGTATAGGCAGTCCGCGGAGACTGCTCAGGCTTCTTCCTCTCATCAGCGCACACGACCGCACCTTGGCTACTTGCCCGCTGATATTTTACCAACTTCGCCGATCAGGGATTCTTCGGCGACCAGGTCACACCATCCGGTAGCCAGGGACACGAGGCCGATGGACTCCGGACGTTCGCATAGGAAGAGTATGCAGGAGTCATCAGATGCGGAGCTGCCCTCGGCGAAGCAGCGAAAGACTGCGCCTCCGCAGGCCTCGATGTCGGACGTACTTGTGCAAATAGCACAACTTATCGCAGCATCCCAGCAACCGACAGAAACGGTGTCGGATCGGGAATTATCCGACGGCGCTGGGTCGGTACGCTCCGCCGAAGCATCGGGGGCGGACGACCGGGAGCATCATGAGGTCCGACCGGATGGTGAAAGGGATACGGATGACTTGGAGCTATCCCTTTCGGAACAACATAAAGCTGCCGTGGACTTCATCCGGCACTTTCTCCCTCAAGTTGTTCCATCGGGCCAGACTGCTGCGGTTCCGGACAAGAGAATTATAGCGTCATTGGACTCTGATTTCTTTGAGCGGTTCAGGGACATCGCTCCCGAGTTTCCGTCTCAGTCCAATAATGTTGCAAGAACATTTGAATTATTGAACGACGCTATATTCAAACTTGCTTCCAAAATGGGAAAAGCAGGTTTCTTGTCCGCCAATACTCTCAACCTGCCTTTCGTTAATGCAAGGAATAAATTTGATACGGCAGGACAGGGTATCCCGAGAGTTCCTCTGCGTATGGACGACGAGGCGGAAGACTTAGAATTATCATTACCGTCGTCGGCGTCTATTCCAACCGCGGTGTTGGAAACAACTATTTCGTCTAACAGAGCCAGTTTAGATGCCTTATCTTACGCAGATCACCTTACTAAGGCGTTATCACTGCGTCTTCAAGGGAAAGAATTTCAGGATATACAATCCTCTTTAAGACTTCTTTCAAGGGCAGTAGCTTATTCCACGTGTAACTCCGCCCTTTCAGTGGCAAATCTGGAGTTGGTTAGACGTGACACAGCCCTAGCTACATCCACACTCGTGGATACTAAGGTGAAGAACTCTCTCAGAGTCGCTTCGGTCTCCGGAGAACTTCTCTTCGACGGCAAGCTTTCTGCAATTTACGATAAAATTACAAAGAAAGCTTCGGATTCTCTGCTGTTCAAATCTGCTTCTAAGAAGTCGGACACGGCAGATAAGAGTAAGACAGGCACTTCTGGGTCTAATGCGTCCAAGAGAGGTTCCTATAGAGGTTCCGGTGTGTCCTCTTGGTCTTATTCAAGAGACCGTCAAGGTAGCGATTCACGTTCGGGACGTCCTTCGGGCCGGGACAACCGGTCAGACGCCCCGAGGTCAACGGGACGAGGTGCGGGTCGTGGAGGACGTGGTTTCTCCTACCGCAGGCCTCACAGGTCCAGGAGGTGATGGCTTCAACCTCTATCGCGTACCGGTTGGCGGAAGGTTGTCGAGTTTTTCACAAGAGTGGGCGTCGATTACGGACGACCCTTGGGTGAGAGGGGTGATTTCGGAAGGTCTAAAGATATCCTTCAAACGAAAGCCTCCATTAACTCGAAGTCCAAAAGGGACTCAACTTCCGTCAAATCCGCAGAAAAGAGACGCTCTATTATCAGAGGTGCAGTCTCTTTTAATGAAGAGCGCGGTAGAGGTCGTAGAAAACCAGGAGACACCGGGATTCTACAGCCATCTGTTTCTGGTTCCGAAACCAGACGGCTCGTTCCGTCCAGTCATAGATTTGAGCTGGATAAACAAGCTGATCGTCGCTCCGAAGTTTTATATGGAGACGATTCGATCGGTCAGAGCGAGTATTCAGGTGAACGATTATGCAACAAGCATAGATCTCAAAGATGCGTACTTTCACGTCATGGTACATCCGACATTCAGAAAGTATCTACGCTTCGCAGTCCTAGGGGTGGTGTATCAATTCCGCGCAATGTGCTTCGGATTGAATCTAGCACCCTGGGCTTTCACTCGGGTAATGAACTGTGTAATGATGTATTTCCGAGCTCATTCGTCTGCGGTAACGTCGGCCTACCTGGACGACATTCTTCAGAGGTACGGCAACGAGTTAACGCTTCAGAACGATGTGCAGAATCTACTTCTATTGCTCCGACGTCTCGGTTTTATAATAAACAAGGAGAAGTCGGATCTGGTGCCGTCCAAGTCATTCACACATCTGGGAATGAGCTTCGAGATGCACAACAATCTTGTTCGTCTGCCGTTAACCCGAGCGAAATTAGTCAGTTGTTACGCTCGCTATTGTCTGCACGCAGACAAAGTCACAGCGAGAGAATTTATGAGACTGATAGGTCTGTGCGGAGCCGCTGCGGATCTCATTCCGATGGGGCGGTTATGCACGCGTCCTCTCCAAATTTTCTTGACTCAGAATTGGAGTGTGAAAATTCATTCGCTCGATGTAGACGTTCTCTTGTCAGATCAAGTGAAACGAGAGATTCAGACTTGGGCAAACATTCAGTGGTTAACTCAGGGAGTTCCACTGCAGTTGCCGGATCCGAGTTTTACCATTATGACGGATGCCAGTGAAACAGGTTGGGGTGCATCATTGATCCCAACGGATTTGAGATGCCAGGGTCTTTGGGATCCGCAATTCCTGGGCAAGCACATAAACATCAAGGAAATGATGTCAATTTGGCTTGCGTTACGTCATTGGATGGACATTATTCACAGTGCTCATGTCCAAATCCTATCCGACAATACGACAGTAGTGGCGTATATACGGAATCAGGGAGGCACTCATTCAATTCCGTTGTTCAATCTAACGGAAAGAATCCTTCTGTTTGCTCTAGAACATCAGGTTCTTCTTTCGGTCCGTCATATACCGGGTCGTCTGAATGTACTAGCAGACTCCCTTTCACGAAAGGGTCGCTTGTTGCCGTCGGAGTGGACTCTCAACAAACAAGTATTCGATTAGATTTGCTACCAATGGGAACGGCCAATGATAGACTTATTTGCGACACATCTCAACAATCAGTTGCAGACGTATGTGTCTCCGTGTCCGGATCCAAGAGCATTTGCAGTAGACGCTCTGTCGATCCCTTGGGACGGAATGATAGGATATGCGTATCCTCCAGCGCTGTTAATTCAGCAAGTATTGCTAAAGATAAAACAGTCTCAATGCAAGATTCTGTTGGTAGCATCTCTGTCTCCACAGAGACCGTGGATAAATCTACTCAGGTGTCTGTTGTGGGACCTACCGCAAAAGCTTCCTCCACGGGAGGATCTTCTTTCGCAGGGGAAATCGCGTCAACTCCATCACAACCCGCAAGGTCTCAACCTTCACGTTTTTCCGTTGTGCGGTCCTTCTTGCATGGCAAGCACTTTACAGGACGAGCAGTGGACGCGATTTCTAACTGTAGGAGGACCTCCTCTTTGCTAAACTATGCGGCTAAGTGGAAGGTTTTTCGTCGTTGGTGTAGGGATCATTCTGTTGATATATTTGATCCCTCTATACCAGACATTGCAAACTTTCTAGTATACTTGTTTGACGAAATCAAACTGCAGCCTGTTACTATTAAGGGTTATAGGTCTATGTTATCTGATACCTATGCACATCATGATAGTTTACAAATTGGATCTAATGTCTCTTTATCTAAGTTGGTAAGAAACTTCTCGATAAATAGACCCAGAACTCTTAGGTTAATTCCTAAATGGAATTTAGCTTGGGTTCTTCTTAAACTGAAGGAAAAGCCATTTGAACCTCTTGGGACAGTAGATTTCAAATTCTTGTCTTATAAGACAGCTTTTCTCTTAGCTTTCTCTTCTGCGAGAAGAGTCAGTGAGCTTCATGCACTGTCGGTGGATGATTCTCACTATCGTAGTGTCGGGAACACTATCACCTTCACTACTAATGTGGGATTTTTAGCTAAGAATCAGGCTCCTAATAAATATCCGGAACCTATTGTTATTAAGGCTCTTCCGTCTTCAGACGGGCGTAGGCCTTTACTCTGTCCTGTTAGAGCGTTACGTATCTATAAACAGAGATCTCAGTTTATCAGAAAGGGACGAAAACGTTTCTTTCTGTCTCTGATGCCTAATAGAAAGGACATTTCGGTCCATTCTATTGCTAGATGGATTCAATTAACTATCCGTACTGCTTATGAAAATTTATCTTTTTCTCAGCAGTCTGTGCTTAAGATTTCGGCTCATGAAGTAAGAGCTCTTGCTACTTCTTGGGCTTACGCTAATAGTATTGCTATTACAGATTTAATGAAGGCTGCTTATTGGTCTCAGCCATCCACATTCACGAATTTTTATCTCAGAAATATTGAGTCCATTTCTGGAGACCTGCATTGTTTAGGTCCGTTATCTGTTGCTCAGAATGTCGTCCACTAAACAGTTGCGACTATAGTTATGCAGGCTTTCTGTTCCGGCAGTGACTCCGTCCGGCTGCCCTCTTCGCTCTGGGCTATTTGACCCAGGGCAAGGGGAAGGGGGGAGGAGGGTGTTCCCTTAGGTCACCTGCTTTATAGTGAAAAGCAAGGGAATGCCTCCTCCGAAGTCAGTATTTCTGAGTCGTTTCCGGGATGGTTTTAAAGTGTAATATTAATGTTAAAAGTCATTCATGTCATATTTTTAAAGTGTAGCTCGGTGTGAAGCATTTGTATATGTCAATTGTCAAACGGGCGTTAATATACAATCCTCGGACACTTTTAAAGAATATAAAGAGTCTCAATTCTCTGGACTAACTTTATTTATTGGCTTACTTTAAAAATAATTAGTATAAAGGGTTATACTGGATGTTAATAGAGAACATGAATGTTATTGTGCTCAATTATGAAGGGTATTGTATCTTTCTAATTTAACATAAAATAAGAAAGATACATGTAAAGCCTAATACTCCTTTTCTCCTTGAGGGGTTGCCTCTATATTATATAGTTGAGCTTATTGGATTTTCCTCTATGTCCTAGGCCCTCCAGCCTTTTTACTATTCAGCTAAGTCTGGGTCATTGGTACAGTATAAAAATGTTAAAAAATTTATAGTAATTTATATATTTTTTATACTTACCAATGACCCAGACGGGGATGGCCCTCCCAGGAGTTGGGAACTCATACCTCCCCGCTGAGTACATAGTGTTGACCAGGCACTGCCAGTAAGAATGATAATTGGCGCCAATTTCGGAACGTCCTTGACACTGCGCATGCACAGTAAGGGCAAAGTATGGAGGTCTTATAGGACATGATTTCTTTTGGTTTTAGATGCAAATTTTGGGGATTGGGGGGCAAAATTTGTGTTTGGCCCTGGATTTTTTAGAGTTAGCACCAGCTAAGTCTGGGTCATTGGTAAGTATAAAAAATATATAAATTACTATAAATTTTTTAACTTTTTTTACTCATTTAACAGGAGCTTGCTGTAAAATCTGTGTGCAATTAATAAGTTGGGTATGGTAAATGGTTTTGTGTTTGGAAAATATGTTCAGTTGAGAGGGTTATTCATTTAGGACATTGGACTTCAAACTGAAAGGTCCATGGTGCGATTCCCGCCAGCGGTGACTGTGTTGTGTCCTGGGGCAAGGCATTTAATCCTGATTGCCCAATACTAACCCTGCTTCTGTGGAGTTAGTATGTTGGGGAGCCTAACAGTTGCTTGCCATTGTTCGGTGCTTCTCTCTGGGTTCTCTGGCTTCCTCCACCCGTAAAACTGTCCAACACCAGGTGACCCTGGCTGTCAAAAGTGTCGCTAAACCCCAATAAATAAATAAATTTAATTGGGAGATATTACATTAAGTGGGCTCAACTGTACTGTTATAATCTAACATTTCACATCTCTAATGACCTATAGAAGCATACCAAAGTTAGAAGGGATTCAGATTAGTTAGTATGTGCATTGGAAGTGATAAAAAACAAAATAACTTAACAATTAACTTATAATCATCTGAAACTAAAAACTAATTGCCAGTCTAACCTTCCAACAGTTCTTGAATGGCTGCCTGCTGAGGAGTGATCTCTTTTCCCTTGTTTGACAACCTACCAATGGAAATGAATGAATTGATATTTTCAGAAATGGTTATAGACTAGATATTGTGTCATTCATTTCTATTTATTTTGCCAATGGAATGCTCACCAAAGATGATAATTCACTGTGCAATATTGTAATAGCCAGTTTATGCATTCCTTTGAATAACAAATGTAATTTACAAATTGAGCAATTGAAGGAATCTGCTTTCAAAAGTTTTCTGCAAAACCCAGGCCTGGCATTCTGAAAAATGCAGAAGGGCAAAAAATCGCTCTCCTCAATCAGCTTAGGAGAGCAATTAGCTTTACACAGCATTTTAAGTATCCAGTTGAACGAACTCATTGAAACTGAAACCAACAGACTATTACATCAGTGATTTTATTAACTTTACTAAGGTAAAGCGAAATCTTTTAGACATCCATATGTCTCACTCAAAAACCGAACACACTTGACAAGACCTGTGTGTGTACCCAGACCTGTTGTTCAAGAAAGTCATACACCTACCACTACCACCTTCAACCCTCCAAGGGAGGTTGAAGGTGGTAGTGGTAGGCATATGACTTTCTTGGACAACAGGTCTGCTTGAATCTACAGTCACATCCTGGTGCAAGTGCTTCAAGTGACAGGATAGTAGTAATAATGGTAGTATATTATAGTGTCAATATTTCTTGAATAATTACCCCTCAAACTGTGATGTCAGTTGTTGAACTTGAAACTGACAGAAAAAAAAATATTGCTGTGACCCATTTTGCTTCAAATGATTGCAACTGAGTTTGGGTATGGTTGCAGCCATTACCTTTTACCACTAAACCACTTTCAAAATGAAATTACATGATGTTATGTGACTTCGAAGTTAAATTACATGTTTGCTCTACAACAAAAATTTAATGTGAGCATAATACATGTAATCTCAATCATCCCAGACCAAAATATTTAGGAGGGCTATTTTTCGCTCTCCTTAATTCTTTCAGGAGGGCAGTAAGGAGAGCTAAAAAATCGCTCTTCTGAAATTGCCAAGCCTGAAAACCATATCAAGTCATCATCGATTGGAATGAACTTTTCATCTTGTTCCATTGAGAGGGGCACATGATATGATTTTGTTAAAATTCAAAAAAATTGTTATACCGGTAATAAATTATGATATTGTGTGCGTTGGGAAAGGGTTAACCCTTTACTTAACATGATTAGAAGACAACGTATTTATAAATAATTTTCAAATTTCCTTTTTGAGACCCATAAAGTAGTTTTTGACCCTGAATGGAACAAGCTCAGGATTCAATTTGACTCGATTTGAGATTCGCAGGACCTTACCTTAATCTCACTTACACTACGGGCGGAGGTTGTTGCCAATTTTTGTGTTATGGAAGCACATGGGCGAGTGTGAGTGTATGTAGGGCTGCACAATATTTGAAACTGAATTCCAGTATCGGTATTAAAAAAAATATTGTGGTGTACCAGTATATTGGAAGACTGTTCAGATATCTGAACATACGTACCATAATCAGGACTTGAACCACCTTGATGATGCAGTTTGAATAAAACTTTACCCAACGCAGATGATATCAAAATTTATTTTAAATATTTGTCTTTCAAATTTTTTAAAAATTTCAACAAAACCATATCATGTGACCCCTCATTGAAGGAGTCTCATGATATGGTTTTGTTGAATATTTTTTAAAAATAATATTTTTTCAACTGCTCAGTTATATATTTTACCCAAGTGGATGTGGATGATTCATTAGGTAACTGAACATCTTGAAAATTTAATTCTGGGTAAATATATAATGACAATAAACCCATATTTTTGCAGTTACGCCATTATCAATCGATACTGGTTTGAATACCAGTATGTATCGATATATCGTGCAGCCATAAATGTATGACTCTCTCTGCAGGACAGATTTCAAGAATATTTATGTACCCACATTTACAGGTGGTGATTGGTAGATTGGGTGCAATGTGAAGTAATGAAGCCAATGAACAAACTCACGACTCTTCTATCAGAAATATGATATGCTAACTAGTGACTCATTATGTTTGCTAGCTGTATTGATGAAGAAGCCAGTATCTTGTTTCTGAAAAGGAAGTCCACGTTTGGACACACTAATTTATAATTCTTTCACCTGGGGTTCAGATAACTAAGTAAAATTTTGTTTATAAGTTTTTTATTTTTTTTCTCCATTTTTCAGGCTTTTAAATTACTCCAAATTAGCAATGGTAAACAACGTGCCCAAATAGTAAAAATGATGCGCAAATTATTAAAAACAATATCTTGAGGGTAAAGATGAAGAACAACAGGGTAGGCCCACACCAAGGTGTGAAAATTATGTTGCTAAGCAATTAAAAAATGGAAAGCATTGGGAACAGATGTTGGGCAGGCAAAAATTCCAACAGGTTTCTCTCCCATGAGGCAGCATTATGTTGGGTTCATGTTCTCTGCTGTTTCCAAATTATACAAATCTAAACGACTGTTTTTTTGTGTGTGTGGCTCTGGCTGGATTTTCCAGTTTGTTGGCTGTCGTATTTGGAGGAGCAAAGATAATGGGCAGATTATGGTTGTCATTTAATTTAAGAAAAACTACTTACGATTCCTTTTTGTTCAAGCCAAAAGGTTGTAGTGTTTTCAGTGTGTAGATGCAGTTGATCCCAGAAGATTGACTCTGTTCTAGCATATTAGGTCAGTCCTGGGCAGATTTAGCACATCTGTTATACAGTAACGAAGGCTGTGGTGGAGTGATTTGACTGTTTATTGTGAAAGAGCACCATAGTATAGGATGACACACAGGAACCTTCACTGCCTCTGATGATGTTCAAATCAAACAAAAATTGTTAGGAAATTATTAGACAGAAAACCCAAGTACAGGTAATCTCTGACTTTGACATTTTTATACGCCCGTTTTGAAAAAACGGGTTGTATTATGGTATACCGCTGTCTGTCCGTCTGTCCGTCTGTCCGTCCGGTCATATGTCGTACGATAACTCAAGAACGCTTTGAGAGATTTTTGGGTAGGTGGTGTATATCGATGGAGGGAAGCTCCCTTTCGTTTAGTGTCGCCGTTTGATTAGTCATTCCAGAGTTATGGGACTTTATTACTTAGAAAATTGTTGATATTTTTATACTGTACCAATGACCCAGATACAGCTGGTGCTAATTCTCAAAATCTAGGGCCAAACACAAATTTTGCCCCCCAATCCCCAAAATTTGCATCTAAAACCGAAAAAATCATGTCCTAAATGGTCCTCCATACATTTCCTCCACTGTGCATGTGCAGTGTCAAGGAGGTCTCGAAATTGGCGCCAATTATCATTCTTTGTTTGGCCCTTCATCAGTTCACATCTGACTGATATTTGTGCTTATAAATCTCAGTTTAAATGATGCCAGACACATAAATATTAGAGAAATGGTGGATCTAAAGAGGAAATAGAAGGAGGAGAGGAAAAATGAGTGGCAGGAAATAATCAGGGCTGTAACTTAAATTTTTTTTACCTAATTTCGAGGCATGGGCCTGTTGTTGTCATTCTTGCTATAAAGTTACACTGCTTGTTCAGTGTTTCCTCTCACCCTTTCCTTTAAGTCCCCCCTTGCTATTCTCCCATGCTTTTGGCATATTTTCTGTAATGTTATTACTAAAATTTCTTGGGAGTTTTAGCTGGGTAACAGAATGAATTCTGTTCTTTTCCCCATGTTTACATCCTCACCCATGGGTGTTTAGGCGTGGTGTTCTGCATCTACCATCTGATGTTCTGCAGTTTCTTCCCTGGAAGTCTCTGTTTTGCATCAGATAGTGTGTTATTGGTAGCTGATTTCGGGCCATGGTTATCAGTGCCTGGAGTCATGTTTCTGGTGTTTATACACTTCTTGTTTACATTGACAACGGTTTCTGTTGAGAGGGATTTTCTTGTCTTTGTATTAGCTTAATCATAACAAGATACATTATTATTATCCATAAGTGTTGCATTAATTTTTTTGTAATATTTAAAAAATTTTTGTCCACACTTAGGCTTTTTGGGATCCATTGGGGCTCAACGTTACTTTCAGAAACTTAGGCTTTTCTGAAAAAATATTTTTTCCAAAAATTTTTTTGATTTCAGTTATTTTTTCTATATTAATGGATCATGTTATTATGTATCTTTGTTTTCAGGGGTTGGTGCGAGTACTAAGACTTTTTGTGTTCTTTTCACAATGAAAGGATATTGTTCAAAATGTAATAAGAGGAAATCTTCCTCTGACTTTCATAATCATTGTATTAATTGTAGTCAGTGTACTCGCACTAACTCCTGTTCAGTATGTGTCAATTGGGATGACAAACATTGGAAACGTGTGTCACAGTATGTTGTTAGCGGGGAAAAGGCCATGCCAGTCCTTTCTCCTCAGGGTCACACTAATTTATCAATCTCTATTTCAGAGGAACAAGAACAGGGTGATGTTTCCATGATGTCTTCCAAAAGTGTGCCTCCGTCGTCACAGTTAAATGAAGAGCTAGCGGCAAAAGTGCTCATGGAGATACGTCAATTGCCTAAGAGGTCCCAAGTAGGATCGACGGCATTGGCGTCCACTAGCTCACCCAGTGTAGCGACCATTCATCGAATGGCTCGGCAGCCGGGTTCGTCCGTTGCGGTCCAGGAAGGAGATTTGGGTGATGCGAGCACTATAATAAGACAAAGTGCACACCCAGTGACGACGGATCAGAGGAGAGAATGGAGGAAGCCTATTAGTCCGGTTCCTAGCTCGTCCAGGTCCAACCGGGCTGCGAGCGAGAGAGGTCCCTCTCTCGTACCACAACATCTGGGACCAGATGTTGTGGTACAAAACGTTTCACATTCGGAGCATACGTCCGCCGCTCGGGACGCTCCGTTATATAGACTGTCCGGAGAGACTGTCAATAAGGCTTCCTCATCCTCACGGCAGCGCACACGACCACACCTTGGCTACGTGACCACGGATATCCAGCCAGCTTCGCCGATCAGGGATTCCACCGCGACCAGGTCACGCCATCCGGTAGCCAGGGACACGAGGCCTGTAGACTCCGGACGTTCGCATAAAAGAAGTATGCAGGAGTCAACGTACACGGAGCTTCCAGCGGCAAAGCAACGTAAGACCGCTACTCCACAGGCCTCAGTGACGGCCGTGCTATCCCAAAGAGCACAACTTATCGCAGCATCCCAGCAAACGACAGAATCTCTGTCGGATCAGGAATTATCCGATGACGCTGGGTCGGTACGCTCCGCCGAAGCATCGGGTACGGACGACCGAGAACTTCATAGGGTCCGACAGGATGGCGAAAGGGATTCGGAGGATTTGGAGCTTTCCCTTTCGGAACAACATAAAGCTGCCGTAGATTTTATCCGGCATTACCTTCCAGAGGTTGTTCTGTTGGACCAGAATGCTGCGATGCCGGATAAGAAACTGATAGCGTCATTGGACACAGAATTTTTTGATCGGTTCAGGGACTTCGTCCCTGAGTTTCCGACACAGTCCAATAAGGTCACAAGAACTTTTGAATTATTGAACGACCCTATTTATAAGCTTGCTACCAAAACGGGCAAGTGTGGTTTCTTATCCGCAAATGCCCTAAATCTGCCTTTCATCAATTCACGAAATAAATTCGAAACGGCAGGACTGGGCATACCGAGAGTTCCTCTGCGTCTAGACGACAAGGCTGAAGACTTGGAATGTCTATACCATCGTCTATGTCAATTCCAACCACGACGTTGGAAACGACAATAATGTCTAACAGAGTTAACTTAGACGCCTTATCATATGCAGATCACCTTACTAAGGCGTTATCATTACGTCTTCAAGGGAAAGAATTCCACGATATACAATCCTCATTAAGACTTCTTTCAAGGGCAGTAGCTTATTCCACGTATAACTCCGCCCTTTCAGTGGCAAACCTGGAGTTGGTTAGACGTGACGCAGCCCTAGCTACATCCACGCGCGTGGATGGTAAGGTGAAGAACTCTCTCAGAGTCGCTTCGGTCTCCGGAGAGCTTCTCTTCGACGGCAAGCTTTCAGCAATCTATAAGATAACTAAGAAAGCTTCGGATTCTCTGCTTTTCAAATCCGCTTCCAAAAAGCCGGATACAGCAGAAAAGAGTAAGACAGACACTTCTGGGACAAGTACGCCCAAGAGAAGTTTCTATAGAGGTTCCTATGCGTCCTCTAGGTCTTATTCTAGAGACCGTCAAGGCAGCGACTCTCGTGGGGGACGTTCTTCTGACCGAGATTACCGGTCAGACGTCCCTAGGTCGACGGGGCGAGGTTCGGGTCGTGGAGGACGTAGTTTCTCCTTCCGCAAGCCTCACAGGTCCAGGAGATGATGGTTTGAACCTCTATCGTGTTCCGGTAGGCGGAAGATTATCGAGTTTTATAAACGAGTGGGCGTCAATTACGGATGACCCCTGGGTTCGAGGGGTAATTTCGGAAGGACTAAGAATATCCTTCAAACGAAAGCCTCCATTAACTCGAAGTCCAAAATGGACTCAGCTTCCGTCGAATCCGCAGAAAAGAGACGCTCTTTTATCAGAAGTACAGTCTCTTCTGAAGAAGAACGCGGTAGAGGTCGTAGAAGACCAGGAATCAACGGGTTTCTACAGCCATCTGTTTCTGGTTCCGAAACCAGACGGCTCGTTCCATCCAGTCATAGATCTGAGCTGGATAAACAAGCTGATCGTCGCTCCGAAGTTCTATATGGAGACGATTCGATCGGTCAGAGCGAGTATTCGGGTGAACGACTATGCTACAAGCATAGATCTCAAGGATGCGTACTTTCACGTCATGGTACATCTGACATTCAGAAAGTATCTACGCTTCGCAGTCCTAGGAGTTGTATATCAGTTCCGAGCGATGTGCTTCGGTTTGAACCTAGCGCCCTGGGCTTTCACTCGAATAATGAACTCGGTAATGATATATTTCCGAGCTCATTCGTCTGTGGTAACGTCGGCCTACCTGGACGACATTCTTCAGAGGTACGGCAACGAGTTAACGCTTCAGAACGATGTGCAGAATCTGCTTCTATTACTCCGATGTCTCGGTTTTATAATAAACGAGGAGAAGTCGGATCTGGTGCCGTCCAAGTCATTCACTCATCTGGGAATGAACTTCGAGATGCACAACAATCTTGTTCATCTGCCATTAACCAGAGCGAAATTAATCAGTTACGCTCGCTATTGTCTTCACTCAGACAAAGTCACAGCGAGAGAGTTCATGAGACTGATAGGTCTGTGCGGAGCCGCTGCGGATCTCATTCCGATGGGGCGGTTACGCACTCGTCCTCTCCAAATTTTCTTGACTCAGAATTGAAGTGTAAAGATTCATTCGCTCGATATAGACATTCTCTTGTCAAAGCAAGTGAAACAAGAAATTCAGACTTGGGCAAACATTCAGTGGTTGACTCAGGGAGTCCCACTGCAGTTGCCGGATCCGAGTTTTACGATTATGACGGATGCCAGTCAAACAGGTTGGGGTGCAACATTGATCCCAACGGATTCGAAGTGCCACGGTTTTTGGGATCCGCAGTTCCTAGGCAAGCACATAAACATCAAGGAAATGATGTCAGTTTGGCTTGCACTACGTCATTGGATGAACATTATTCAGAAAGCACATGTCCAAATCCTGTCCGACAATACGACAGTAGTAGCGTATATTCGGAACCAGGGAGGCACTCATTCCGTTCCGTTATTCAATTTAACGGAAAGAATCCTTCTGTTTGTTCTAGAACACCAAGTTCTACTTTCGGTCCGTCATATTCCGGGTCGTCTGAATGTATTAGCAGACTCCCTTTCACGGAAGGGTCGCTTGTTGCCGTCAGAATGGACTCTCAACAAACAGGTTTTCAATCAGATTTGCTACCAATGGGAGCAGCCAATGATAGACTTATTTGCGACACAACTCAACAATCAGTTGCAGACATATGTGTCTCCATGTCCGGATCCTCGAACATATGCAGTAGACGCTCTATCGATCTCGTGGGACGGAATGATAGGATATGCGTATCCTCCAGCGCCGTTGATTCAGCAGATACTGCTAAAGATAAAACAATCTCAGTGCAAAATTCTATTGGTAGCATCTCTGTCTCCACAGAGACCGTGGATAAATCTACTCAGGTGTCTGCTGTGGGACTTATCGCGAAAACTTCATCCACGAGTGGATCTTCTTTCGCAGGGGAAATCACGTCAACTCCATCACAACCCGCAAGGTCTCAACCTTCTCGTATTTCTGTTGTGCGGTCCTTCTTGCATGGCAAGCATTTTACAGGACGAGCAGTGGACGCGATTTCTAACTGTAGGAGGACCTCCTCTTCGCTAAACTATGCGGCTAAGTGGAAGGTCTTTTGTCGTTGGTGTAGGGATCATTCTGTTGATATTTTTGATCCCTCCATACCAGAAGTTGCAAACTTTCTAGTATACTTGTTTGGCGAGATCAAACTGCAGCCTGTTACTATTAAAGGTTATAGGTCTATGTTATCTGATACCTATGCACACCATGATAGTTTACAAATTGGATCTAACGTCTCTTTATCTAAATTAGTTAGAAACTTCTCGATAAATAGACCTAGAACCCTTAGATTAATTCCTAAATCGAATTTAGCTTGGGTTCTTCTTAAACTAAAAGAAAAGCCATTTGAGCCTCTTGAGACAGTAGATTTCAAATTCCTGTCTTATAAGACAGCATTTCTCTTAGCTTTCTCCTCTGCTAGAAGAGTCATTGAGCTTCATGCACTATCTGTGGACGATTCTCACTATCGTAGTGTCGGGAACACTATTACCTTTACTACTAATGTTGGATTTTTGGCTAAGAATCAGGCTCCTAATAAATATCTGGAACCTATTATTATTAAGGTCCTTCCGTCTTCAGACGGGCATAGGCCTTTACTCTGTCCGGTTAGAACTTTACGTATTTATAAACGAAGATCTCAGTTTATCAGAAAGGGACAAAAACGCTTCTTTCTGTCTCTGATGCCTAATAGAAAGGACATTACGGTCCATTCTAGTGCTAGATGGATTCAATTAACTATCCGTACTGCTTATGATAATCTATCTTCAACTCAGCAGTCTGTGCTTAAGATTTCGGCTCATGAAGTAAGAGCTCTTTCTACATCTTGGGCTTACGCAAATAGTGTTGCTATTACAGATTTAATGAAGGCTGCATATTGGTCTCAGCCATCCACATTCACAAATTTTTATCTCAGAAATATTGAGTCCATTTCTGGAGACCTGCATTGTTTAGGTCCATTATCTGTTGCTCAGAATGTCGTCCACTAAACAGTTGCAACTATAGTTATGCAGGCTTTCTGTTCCGGCAGTGACTCCGTCCTGCTGCCCTCTTCGCTCTGGGCTATTTGACCCAGGGCAAGGGGAAGGGGGGGGGGGGGAGGGTGTTCCCTTAGGTCACCTGCTTTATAGTGAAAAGCAAGGGGATACCTCCTCCGGAGTCAGTAATTCTGAGTCATTACCGGGATGGTTTTAAAGTGTAAATTTAATGTTTAAAATTCATTCAGGTCATATTTTTAAAGTGCAGCTCGGTGTGAAGCATTTGTATATGTCACGTGTCAAACGGGCGTTAATATACAATCCTCGGACACTTTTAAAGAGTATAAAGAGTCTCAATTCTCTGACTAACTTTATTTATTGGCTTACTTTAAAAATAATTAGTATAAAGGGTTATACTGGATGTTAATAGAGAACATGAATGTTATTATGCTCAATTATGGAGGGTGTTGTGTCTTTCTAACATAAATAAGAAAGATACAGGCACTGCTTGTAAGAATGATAATTGGCACCAATTTCGAGACCTCCTTGACACTGCACATGTGCAGTGGAGGAAATGTATGGAGGACCATTTAGGACATGATTTTTTCGGTTTTAGATGCAAATTTTGGGGATTGGAGGGTGAAATTTGTGTTTGGCCCTAGATTTTGAGAATTAGCACCAGCTATGTCTGGGTCATTGGTAAGTATAAAAAATATATTAATTACTATAAATTTTTTAACTTTTTCACGTCGTACGATAACTCGAGAACGCTTTGAGAGATTTTTGTGATTTTTTGGTAGGTGGTGTATTCTGATGGGGGAAGCTCCCTTTCGTTTAGTGTTGCCGTTCGATTTGTCATTCCAGAGTTATGGGACTTTATTACTTAGAAAATTGTTGATTTTTTACATGTCGTATGATAACTCGAGAATGCTTTGAGAGATTTTCGTGATTTTTGGGTAGGTGGTGTATATCGATGGAGGGAAGCTGCCTTTTGTTTAGTGTCGCCGTTCGATTAGTCATTCCAGAGTTATGGGACTTTATTACTTAGAAAATTGTCGATTTTTTACACATTGTACGATAACTCGAGAACGCTTAGAGAGATTTTCACGATTTTTTGGTAGGTGGTTTATGTTGATGGAAGGAAGCTCCCTTTCGGTTGGTGTTGCCGCTCATTTCGTCATTCCAGAGTTATGGGACTTTATTTTTCACATGTCGAACAATAACTTGAAAATGCTTAGAGCAATTTTCATGATTTTTTGGTTGCAAGTATATGTCGATAGAAGGAATCTCCCTTTCGATTTGTGTCGCTGTCCAAATTGTCATTCCAGAGTTATGGGACTTTAGTCATCAAAATATAGGCAATTTTCCACATGTTGGACTTTGAGCAATTTTCATGATTTTATGGTGGCAAGTATATGTAACCTGACAAGTACACATGTATACTCATATTGTGTGGTTCCCTCTTGTAATTAATAACGGTCGTATCATGCGCTCATGACGCAGCTGTTTATTATTACAGTGTAACCCTGTTAATTGAATAGCCACTTGGCCAATGAAAATTATTCAATTAACAGGAGTATTCAATTAACAGGGATTGTGTCACATTCCTGTATTCTAGAGATGAACTTAGCATTTAATCTATTATATCTTGTTTGACTGAGCTCCATGACAAGATAGATTAAATGTCTGTATTGGATGTACTGAGACCAAATAGGGCTATAAACAAAGGAAAACTTAGGAGAGTCCGGGTAATTTCTCGACAGGTTACAGAATTTTGTATTTAGTTAACAGGAGTTTACTCTACAACCAATATTCAATTAACAGGTCAAATTTGTACTGAAGGTATGGTAAATGGCCTTGTGTTGGGAAATTATATTCAATTAACAGGGTTATGCAGTTAAGAGATATCCAATTGAGTGGGCACCACTGTACTTGCCTTATTTACTTGCATTATCCATTAGCATTTTCATATTTTTATACTTAGCTGGTGCTAACTCTTAAAATTCTAGGGCCAAACACAAATTTTGCCCCATCAATCACCCAAATTTGCATCAAAATCCAAAAAATAAATGTCCTATGTGGTCTTCCATATTTTGGAAGTACCGAAATTGGCGCAAAATCTTCATTCTTTGTTTGGCCCTTCAATCAGTAGCATCTCACTGATATCTGTGCTTATAATCTCAGTTAAAATGATGCCCGACACAAAATCATGACAGAAATGGTGGATCTAAGGATGAAATAAGATGAGAGGAAGAAACAGTGGAAGGATGTGTTCAGGGCTGTAACTTATAATTTTTATGCAAGATTATTTCATGTTCCCTAATTTCGGGGCACGGGCCTGATGTTTATATTCTTGCTATGAAATTTCCACTGTTGGTTCAGTGTTTCCTCTCTCCCTTTCCCTGATACCCCCTTGCTATTCTCCCATGCTTTTGGAATAATTTTTGTAATTTTTTTTTACTGAAATTTCTTGGGTGTTTTTGGCATGGTAACAGAATGTTTATTCTTTTTTTTCCCCATGGTTACGTCCTCACCTTAGGGGTGGTTAGGTGTTTTGGTCATGCATCTACCATCCGATGTACTGTAGTTTCTTCTGTGGAAGTTTCTGTTTTACATTGGATAGTGTTTAAAATTGGTTATTGATTTCGAGCCATATTTTCAGTGCCTGGAGTCTTGTTTCCTGTTTTTATTCACTTTTGTTTACGTTGACAACGGTTACTTCTGGCAGTGATTCCTTGTCTTCTATTTAGTTCTGCTCATAGCCAGATACATTAATATTGTCCGTAAGTGTAACATTAATTTTTAGATATGTTTTAAAATTTTTGTCCACACTTAGGCTTTTTTGGGATCCATTTGGACTCATCGTTCCCTTTGGGAACTTGGGCTCATCTTGAAATTTTTTCAGAAAAATTTTTCTTTTTAATTATTTTTTGAAATGTTTGTAATGGATTATATTATTATTATGTATCTTTGTTTTTCAAGGGTTTGTGCGAGTACGATGACTGTTTAATATTTTTTCAAAATGAAAGAATATTGTTCAAATTGTAAATTGAGGAAGTCTTCCTCTGATTCTCATGTTCGTTGTATTTCCTGTAGTCAGTGTACTCACACTAATTCTTGCTCAGTGTGTGCCAATTGGGATGACAAACGTTGGAGACGTGTGTCACAGTATATTGTTAGTGGTGAGAGGTCCATGCCGGTCCTCTCGCCACAGGGTCACTCTAGTTTTTCAGTCTCTTTTTCAGAGGAACAAGAACAGGGTGATGTTTCTGTGATGTCTTCAATAAGTGTGCCTCCATCGTCGCAGTCAAATGAAGAGCTAGTGGCAAAAGTGCTGAATGAAATTCGGCAAGTGCCTGAGAGGTCCCTAGTAGGATCGACGGCCTTGTCGCCTGCTAGCTCGCCCGGTGAAGCAATCATTCGAGAAATGGTTGTGACGCCGGGTTCGCCCATTTCGGTCCAGGAAAGAAGATCGGGTGTTGCGAGCACTACAAACTCGGATCGTGCACACCCGGCGACGACGGATCGGAGGATGGAACGGAGGAAGCCAGTCAGTCCGGTAGCTAGCTCGTCCAGGTCTACCCGGACCGCGAGCGAGAGAGGTACCTCTCTCTTACAGCAACATCTGGGCCCAGAAGTTGTTGTACGTAACGTTCATCAGTCGGAGCATACGTCCACTCCTCCTGCTCGGGACGCTCTGTTGCATAGATAGTCTGGCGTGGCTAGTCTGATGGCTTCCTCATCCTCACGGCAGCACACATGACCGCACCTTGGCTATGTGACCACAGATATCCAGCCTGCTTCGCCGACCAGGGAGTCCACACCGACCAGGTCACGCCATCCAGTAGCCAAGGACACGAGGCCTTACCAGTTGGGACGTTCGCATAAGATAAGTATGCAGGAATTAACGTCCCAGGAGCTTCCAGCGGCTAAACTATGTAAGACCGCGGCTCCACAGGCCTCAGTGACGGACTTGCTATCACAGATAGCTCATCTCATCGCAGCATCCCAGCAGCCTTCAGAAACTTTTTCAGAACAGGAACTGTCTGAGGAAGCTGGGTCGGTTCGCTCCCCTGCAGAGTCAGAAAGAGACGACCAAGATTCACATGTGGTCCAGTCAGATGGTGAAAGGGAATCAGCGGAGCTGGAATTTTCCCTTTCCGAACAACAGAAGGTGGCTGTAGATTTCATTCGGCAACACCTTCCAGAAGTTGTTCCTCCAGACCAGAGTGTTGCATTACCTGATAAGAGACTGATAGCGTCACTAGACACAGACTTTTTCGGCCGGAATAAGGACATTGCGCCTGAGTCTCCGACCCAGTCCAGAAATGTCACACGGACATTTGAACTTCTTAATGACGCTGTATTCAAGCTGGCCTCTAAGACTGGCAAATCCAGTTTCTTATCGTCTCATGCTCTACAGCTGCCGTTCATCAACAATAGAGATAGATTTGAAATGGCAGGACAGGGCGTGCTGAGAGTTCCTCTGCGTTTAGACGACCAGGCAGAAGACTTGGAGTTGTCATTGCTGGCATCTATGTCGATTCTCTCCAGTACGTTGGAGACGACAATCTCGTCTAACAAAGCCAGTTTAGACGCCTTATCTTATGCAGATCACCTTATTAGAGCTTTACCACAACGTCTCGATGGAAAAGAATTCCAGGATGTTCAAACTTCCTTGAGAGTTCTTTCGAGGGCCATAGCATATTCCACGTACAACTCCGCCCTTTCAGTGGCAAATTTGGAGTTAGTTAGACGTGATGCTGCCCTGACTGCATCCACAAAAGTGGATACTAAGGTGAAAAACTCTCTTCGAGTCACTCCGGTCTCAGTAGAGCTTCTCTTCGACGGTAAGCTTTCGCTAATCTATGATCAGATTACTAAGAAAGCTTCGGACTCACTGCTTTTTAAGTCCGCTTTGAAAAAAACGGACTCAGCAGAAAGAAGTAAGGCAGGGACTTCTGGGGCGAGTACGTCCAAGGGAAGTCCCTATAGAGGATCTAAGAAAGCCTCTACATCTTACTATAGAGACCGTCAGAGTAGTGACTCAGGTAGGGGTCGTAATGCTGGCTGAGACAACCGGTCAGATGCCCCTAGGTCGACTGATTGAGGTGCGGGTCGGGGAGGACGTAGTTTCTCCTCCTGCAAGCCTCGCAGGTCCAGGAGGTGATGGTCTAAACCTCTATTGCACTCCAGTGGGCGGAAGGCTGTCGAGATTTTTAACCAATTGGTTGTCAATTGCAGACGACCCATGGGTGCAGGGAGTTATTTCCGAAGGTCTAAAACTGTGCTTCAAGGAAAAACCTCTATTAACACGAAGTCCATGTTGGACTCGGGTTCCGTCAAACCTTCAGAAGAGAGATTTGCTTCTATCAGAAGTCCAATCTCTTCTGGAGAAGAACGCAGTAGAGGTCATAGAAAACCAGGAATCTCAAGGTTTCTACAGTCACCTGTTCCTGGTTCCAAAACCAGATGGTTCGTTCCATCCAGTTATAGATCTGAGCTGGATAAACAAGCTGATCGTGGCTCCGAAATTTTATATGGAGACCATCCGATCAGTCAGATCAAGCATTCGAGTGAACGATTATGCTACGAGCATAGATCTCAAGGATGCGCACTTTCATGTCATGGTACATCCGGCGTTCAGAAAGTATCTTCGCTTCGCTGTCCTAGGAGTCGTTTATCAGTTCCGAGCAATGTGCTTCGGTCTGAATCTAGCGCCCTGGGCTTTCACTCGAATAACGAACTCGGTAATGACTCATTTCCAAGCTCATTCGTCTGCTGTAACGTCGGCCTACTTGGACGACATTCTTCAGAGGTACAGCAACAGGTTAACGCTTCAGAACGATGTTCAGAGTCTGCTTCAACTGCTCCGACGTCTCGGTTTCATAGTAAGCGAAAAGAAGTCGGATCTAGTTCCATCCCAAGTCATTCACCCACTTGGGAATGAGCTTCGAGGCGCACAACAATCTGGACCGTCTGCCGTTACCCAGAGTGAAATTAGTCAGTTGTTAAGCTCGCTTTTGTCTTCACTCAGATGTAGTGAGAATTTATGCAACTGATAGGTTTGTGCGGAGCCGCCGCGGATCTTATTCCGATGGGGCGACTACGCACTCATCCACTCCAGATATTTTTTACTCAGAATTGGAGTGTGAAGATTCATTCGCTCGAAACGAACATCGTCTTGTCGAAACAAGTGAAACAGGAGATTCAGACTTGGGCAGATATTCAGTGGTTAACTCAGGGAGTGCCACTGCAACTGCTGGATCCGATTTTTACGATTATGACGGATGCAAGTCAAACAGGTTGGGGCGCAACTTTCATCCCAACAGATTCGAGATGCCAGGGTCTTTGGGATCCGCAGTTCCTAAACAGGCACATAAACATGAAAGAGATGATGTCAATTTGGCTTGCGCTACGTCATTGGATGAACATTATTCAGAATTCACATGTTCAAATTCTGTCCAACTATTCGACTGTAGTAGCGTATATTCGGAACCAGGGAGGCACTCATTTCATTCCGTTGTTCATCTTAACGGAAAGAATCCTTCTGTTTGTCCTAGAGCATCAGGTTCTTCTGTCGGTCCATCATATTCCGGGTCGTCTGAACGTTCTAGTGGACTCCCCTTCTTGGAAAGGTTGTATGTTGCCATCAGAATGGACTCTCAACAAACGAGTTTTCAATCAGATTTGCTACCAATGGGATCGTCCTATGATAGACTTGTTAGCGACACATCTCAACAATCAGTTGCAGACATATGTGTCGCCATGCCCAGATCCTCGAGCGTTTGCAGTAGACACTCCCTCGATCTCTTGGGACGGAATGATAGGATATGCTTATCCTCCAGCTCCGTTGATTCAACAGATATTGCTAAAAATCAAGCAATCTCACTGCAAGATTATGTTGGTAGCATCTCTGTCACCCCAGAGACCATGGATAAATCTACTCAGGTGTCTGTTGTGGGACATTCCGCGGAAGCTTCCTCCATGGGAGGACCTTCTTTCGCAGGGGAAATCACGCACACTGCATCACAACCTGCAAGGTCTCAACCTTCGCGTATTTCTGTTGTGCGGTCCTTCTTGCACGGCAAGCATTTTACAGGACGAGCAGTGGACACAATTTCTAACTGTAGGAGGACCTCCTCTTTGCTAAATTATGCTGCTAAGTGGAAGGTTTTGTCCCGTTGGTGTGGGGATCATTCTGTTGATATTTATGATCCCTCCATTCCCGACATTGCTAATTTTTTGGTCTACTTGTTTGACGAGATCAAACTGCAGCCAATAACTATTAAGGGTTATAGGTCTATGCTATCGGATACTTATGCTCATCATGATAGCTACAAATTGGATCTAATGTCTCTTTATCTAAGTTAAAAAACTTTTCGATAAATAGACCTAGAACCCTTAGGTTAATTCCTAAGTGGAATTTAGCTTGGGTTCTTCTGAAGCTAAAAGATGCGCCATTTGAACCCCTTGACACAGTAGACTTCAAATACTTATCTTATAAGACAGCTTTCTCTTGGCCTTCTCTTCTGCTAGAAGAGTTAGTGAGCTTCATGCACTATCTGTTGATGATTCTCACTATCGTAGTGTTGGTAATAGTATTACTTTGACTACTAATGTTGGATTTTTGGCTAAGAATCAGGCTCCTAATAAGTACCCTGAACCTATTGTTATTAAGGCTCTTCCATCTTTAGACGGTCATAGGCTTTTGCTATGTCCAGTTAGAGCTGTGCGTATTTACAAATGTAGATCTGAGTTTATCAGAAAGGGACGAAAACGTTTCTTTCTGTCTCTGCTGCCTAATAGGAGGGACATTACGGCCCATTCTATTTCAAGGTGGATTCAATTAACTATTCGTACTGCTTATGAAAAATTATCTTCAACTCAGCAGTCTGTTCTTAAGATTTTGGCGCATGAAGTAAGGGTGCTTTCTACATCTTGGGCTTATGCTAATAATATTGTTATTACCGATTTGATGAAGGCTGCATACTGGTCTCAGCCTTCTACGTTCACAAATTTTTACCTTAAAAATATTGAGTCTATTTCTGGCGACCTACATTGTTTAGGTCCGTTATCTGTTGCTCAGAATGTCGTCCACTAAACAGTTAAAACTATAGTTATGCAGGCTTTCTGTTCCAGCAGTGACTCTGTCCTGCTGCCCTCTTCGTTCTGGGCTGATTGACCTAGAGCAAAGGGAAGCGGGGGTGGGGGGGATGGTGTTCCCTTATATCACCTGCTTTATAGTAAAAAGCAAGGGAGTACCTCCTCTGGAGTCAGTAATTCCGAGTCGGTGCTGGGATGGTTTTAAAGTGTAAAGCTAATGTCTATCTCATTTATGTAATATTTTTAAAGTGTAGCTCGGTGTGAAGCATTTGTATATATCATGTGTCATACGAGCATTAATATACAATCCTCTGACACTTTTAAATGAGTATAAAGAGTCTCATTCTCTGGACTATCTTTATTTATTGGCTTTCCTTTAAAAACATTAGTATAATGGGTTATACTGGATGTTAATAGAGATCATTGATGTTATTGTGCTCAATTACGGAATGGTATTGTGTCTTTCTTTTTTTGTATAAACAAGAAAGATACATGTAAATCCTGTTTCTCCTTTTCTCCTTGAGTGGATAATTCTGTTTACATGTAATTGAGCCAGACGGGGATGGCCCTCCCATGAGTGGGGAACTCATACCTCCCTGCTGATTACATAACACTTACCAGGCACTGGTTGTAAGAATGAAGATTTGGCACCAATTTTGGTACTTCCTTGACACTGCGCATGAGCAGTGGACAAAAGTATGGAGGACCACATAGGACATTTATTTTTTGGATTTTGATGCAAATTTTGGGGATTGGAGGGGCATAATTTGTGTTTGGCCCTAGAATTTTAAGAGTTAGCACCAGCTAAGTCTGGGTCATTGGTAAGTATAAAAAAATATATAAATTACTATAAATTTTTTAACATTTTTTTTTTATTTTTAGGAATTGGTATTGTCTCACCCAGTGGCGATAAAGCAGCTCAGTGCTGGTAGAGTTGTTATTATTAATAGTGCTGGTCACAAGAACTGTTTAGGTATTATTCTTCAGAACTCATTATCAAGTAAAAATGAGAGGATATTCACTGCACTGTGTTTGTGTGATAAAACAGAAAATGCAGTACAAGAACGGCAACAAACTTCTGTAAAAAACAACTCCATAATTTCACCTATTACAGGTCAGACTCTGTTATTCATTCCAGAAGGGAGAGTCTGTCATGAAGTGGTCCAGTTAAGTGCTAAAGACATATCAGTTATTACTACCAAGACTATCAAAATTGAATGTGATAAAATCATCAGTGACGTTAAAAAACGACAACAGTTCCGATTCAAGTAAGTAGTTTTAGTATATTATTCACCCTTTACCTAACCTGAAAAGCAGACGACACTTGCAAAAATAATTCTTGAATAACTAATATTTTTATACTGTACCAATGACCCAGACATAGCTGGTGCTAACTCTTAAAATACTAGGGCCAAACACAAATTTTGCCCCCCAATCCCCAAAATTTGCATCTAAAACCAAAAGAAATCATGTCCCGAAGGTCCTGCATACTTTGCCCTTACTGCGCATGCGCAATGTCAAGGACGTTCCGAAATTGGCGCCAATTATCATTCTTTGTTTGGCCCTTCATCAGTTAACATCTCACTGATCTTTGTGCTTGTAAATCTCAGTTTAAATGATGCCAGACACATAAATATTGGAGAAATGGTGATTCTAAGGAGGATATAGAAGGAGGAGAGGAAAAAGGAGTGACAGAAAATATTCAGGGCTGTAACTTAAAATTTTGTAATGAAATTATGTTAAGTTGCCTATTTTCGAGGCATGGGTCTGTTGTTGTCATTCTTGCTATGAAGTTGCACTGCTTATTCAGTGTTTCCTCTTCCCTTGTCCTGTAAGTACCCCCTTGCTATTCTCCCATGCTTTTGGCATATTTTTGAGTAAGATTACTACTAAAATTTCTTGGGAGAATTAGCTTGGTAACAGAATGAATTCTGTTATTTTCCCCATGTTTACGTTTTCACCCATGGGTGTTTAGACTTTGTGTTCTGCATCTACCATCTGATGTTCTGCAGATTCTTCCCTGGAAGTCTCTGTTTTGCATCAGATAGTGTGTATTTTGATAACTGATTTCGGGCCAGGATTGTCAGTGCCTGGAGTCATGTTTTCTAGTGTTTATACACTTCTTGTTTACATTGGCAACAGTCTCTTTTGAGGGGGGGCTTTTTGCCTTTGGAGTAGTTTATCTCATTATAAGATACATTATTATTATCCGTAAGTGTTGCATTAATTATTTAAAATTTTTGTCCACACTTAGCCTTGGGATCCATTGGGGCTCAACGTTACTTTTCAGAAACTTGGGCTTCGCTGAAAAAATATTTTTCAAAAATTATTTTTGATTTCAATTGTTTTTTCAATGTTAATGGATCATGTTATTATGTATCTTTGTTTTTAGGGGTTTGTGCGAGTACTAGGACTTGTTGTTGTCTTTTCACAATGAAAAGATATTGTTCAAATTGTGATAGGAAGAAATCTTCCTCTGACTTTCATGATCATTGTATTAATTGCAGTCAGTGTACTCGCACTAACTCCTGTTCAATATGTGAATATTGGGATGATAAACATTGGAAACGTGTGTCACGGTATGTTGTTAGCGGGGAAAGGGCCATGCCGGTCCTTTCTCCACAGGGTCACTCTAGTCTATCAGTTTCTATTTCAGAGGAACAAGAACAGGGTGATGTTTCCATGTTATCCTCCAAAAGTGCGCTTCCGTCATCACAATTGAATGCAGAGCTAGCGGCAAAAGTGCTCATGCAGATACGACAGTTGCCTAAGAGGTCCCGAGTAGGATCGACGGCGCTGTCGTCCGCTAGCTCGCCCGCTGTAGCGTCCATTCACCGAATGGTTCAGCAGCCGGGTTCGTCCGTTGCAGTCCAGGAAGAAGTGTTGGGTGATGCGAGCGCTATAAACATACAAGGTGCACACCCAGTGACGATGGATAAAAGGAGAGATCGGAGGAAGCCTTCTAGTCCGGTTCCTAGCTTGTCCAGGTCCAGCCGGGCCGCGAGCGACAGAGGCCCCTCTCTCGTACAACAACATCTGGGTCCAGATGTTGTGGTACAAAATGTGTCGCAAGCGGAGCACACGTCCGTCGCTCGGGATGCTCCATTGTATAGGCAGTCCGCTGAGACTGCTCAGGCTTCCTCATCCTCTCAGCAGCGCACACGACCGCACCTTGGCTACGTGACTGCGGATATTCTACCAGCTTCGCCGATTAGGGATTCATCAGCGACCACGTCACGCCATCCGGTAGCCAGGGACACGAGACCGGTAGACTCCGGACGTTCGCGTAGGAAGAGTATGCGGGAGTCAGTTGATGCGTAGCTTCCCGCGGCTAAGCAACGAAAGACCGCTACTCCGCAGGCCTCGATGACGGACGTGCTAGCTCAGATAGCACAAATTATCGCAGCATCCCAGCAATCGACAGAATCGGTGTCGGATCGGGAATTATCCGACGGCGCTGGGTCGATATGCTCCGCCGAAGCATCGGGTGCGGACGACCGGGAGCATCGTGAGGTCCGACCGGATGGCGAAAGGGATACTGATGACTTGGAGCTATCCCTTTCGGAACAACATAAAGCTGCCGTGGATTTCATCCGGCACTTCCTTCCTCAAGTTGTTCCGTCGGGCCAGACTGCTGCGGTACCGGATAAGAGACTGATAGCATCATTGGACACTGAATTCTTCGAGCGGTTCAGAGACATCGTCCCTGAGTTTCCGTCTCAGTCCAATAATGTCACTAGAACATTTGAATTATTGAACGACGCTATCTTCAAGCTTGCTTCCAAAACAGGCAAAGCTGGTTTCTTGTCCGCCAATGCTCTTAACCTGCCTTTCATTAATTCAAGGAATAATTCGATACGGCAGGACAGGGTGTTCCGAGAGTTCCTCTGCGTCTTGACGATGAGGCGGAAGACTTAGAATTGTCATTACCGTCGTCTGCGTCCATTCCAACCGCGGTGTTGGATACGACAATTACGTTTAGGGCCAGTTTAGACGCTTTATCTAATGCAGACCACCTTACTAAGGCGTTATCACTACGTCTTCAAGGGAAAGAATTCAAGGATATACAATCCTCATTAAGACTTCTTTCAAGGGCAGTAGCTTATTCCACGTATAACTCCGCCCTTTCAGTGGCAAACCTGGAGTTGGTTAGACGTGACGCAGCCCTAGCTACATCCACACGCGTGGATAGTAAGGTGAAGAACTCTCTCAGAGTCGCTTCGGTCTCCGGAGAGCTTCTCTTCGACGGCAAGCTTTCTGCAATCTACGATAAAATTACTAAGAAAGCTTCGGATTCTCTGCTGTTTAAATCCGCTTCCAAAAAGTCGGATACGGCAGAAAAGAGTAAGACAGGCACTTCTGGGACTAATGTGCCCAAGAGAGGTTCCTATAGAGGTTCCGGTGCGTCCTCTTGGTCTTATTCGAGAGACCGTCAAGGCAGCGACTCAGTGCGGGACGTCCTTCGGCCCGGGACAACCGGTCGGACGCCCCGAGGTCGACGGGACGAGGTGCGGGTCGTGGAGGACGTGGTTTCTCCTCCTGCAGGCCTCGCAGGTCCAGGAGATGATGGTTTCAACCTCTATCGTGTTCCGGTTGGCGGAAGGTTGTCGAGTTTTTCAGAAGAGTGGGTGTCGATTACGGACGACCCTTGGGTGAGAGGGCTGATTTCGGAAGGTCTAAGAATATCCTTCAAACGAAAGCCTCCTTTAACTCGAAGTCCAAAATGGACTCAACTTCCGTCAAATCCGCAGAAAAGAGACGCTCTGTTATCGGAGGTGCAGTCTCTTTTAATCAAGAACGCGGTAGAGGTCGTACTAGACCAGGAAACACCGGGATTCTACAGCCATCTGTTTCTGGTTCCGAAACCAGACGGCTCGTTCCGTCCAGTCATAGATTTGAGCTGGATAAACAAGCTGATCGTCGCTCCGAAGTTCTATATGGAGACGATTCGATCGGTCAGAGCGAGTATTTGGGTGAACGATTATGCTACAAGCATAGATCTCAAAGATGCGTACTTTCATGTCATGGTACATCCGACATTCAGAAAGTATCTACGCTTTGCAGTCCTAGGAGTGGTGTATCAATTCCGAGCGATGTGCTTCGGATTGAACCTAGCAGCCTGGGCTTTCACTCGGGTAATGAACTCTGTAATGATATATTTCCGAGCTCATTCGTCTGCGGTAACGTCGGCCTACCTGGACGACACTCTTCAGAGGTACGGCAACGAGTTAACGCTTCGGAACGATGTGCAGAATCTGCTTCTATTGCTCTGACGTCTTGGTTTTGTTATAAACGAGGAGAAGTCGGATCTGGTGCCGTCCAAGTCATTCACTCATCTGGGAATGAGCTTCGAGACGCACAACAATCTCATTCGTCTGCCGTTAACCAGAGCGAAATTAGTCAGTTGTTACGCTCGCTATTGTCTTCATGCAGACAAAGTCACAGCAAGGGAGTTCATGAGACTGATAGGTCTGTGCGGAGCCGCTGCGGATCTCATTCCGATGGGGCGGTTACGCACTCGTCCTCTCCAAATTTTCTTGACTCAGAATTGGAGTGTGAAGATTCATTCGCTCGACATAGACGTTCTCTTGTCAGATCAAGTGAAACAAGAGATTCAGACTTGGGCAAACATTCAGTGGTTGACTCAGGGAGTTCCGCTGCAGTTGCCGGATCCGAGTTTCACGATTATGACGGATTCCAGTTAAACAGGTTGGGGTGCATCATTGATCCCAACGGATTCGAGGTGCCAGGGTCTTTGGGATCCACAGTTTCTAAGCAAGCACATAAACATCAAGGAAATGATGTCAATTTGGCTTGCGTTACGTCATTGGATGGACATTATTCAGAAAGCTCATGTCCAAATCCTGTCCGAAAATACGACAGTGGTGGCATATATCCGAAACCAGGGAGGCACTCTTTCCGTTCCGTTATTCAATTTAACGGAAAGAATCCTTCTGTTTGCTCTTGGACATCAAGTTCTACTTTCGGTCCGTCATATACCGGGTCATCTGAATGTACTAGCAGACTCCCTTTCACGGAAGGGTCGCTTGTTCCCGTCGGAATTGTCTCTCAACAAACAGGTATTCAATCAGATTTGCTACCAATGGGAACGGCCAATGATAGACTTATTTGCGACACATCTCAACAATCAGTTGCAGACGTATGTGTCACCATGTCCGGATCCAAGAGCATTTGCAGTAGACGCTCTATCGATCTCATGGGACTGAATGATAGGATATGCGTATCCTCCAGCGCCGTTAATTCAGCAAGTATTGCTAAAGATAAAACAATCTCAATGCAAGATTCTGTTGGTAGCATCTCTGTCTGCACAGAGACTGTGGATAAATCTACTCAGGTGTCTGCTGTGGGACCTACCGCGAAAGCTTCCTCCACGGGAGGATCTTCTTTCGCAGGGGAAACCGTGTCAACTTCATCACAACCCGCAAGGTCTCAACCTTCACGTTTTTCCGTTGTGTGGTCCTTCTTGCATGGCAAGCACTTTACAGGACGAGCAGTGGACGTGATTTCTAACTGTAGGAGGACCTCCTCTTCGCTAAACTATGCGGCTAAGTGGAAGGTTTTTCGTCATTGGTGTAGGGATCATTCTGTTGATATTTTTGATCCCTCCATACCAGACATTGCAAACTTTCTAGTATACTTGTTTGACGAGATCAAACTGCAGCCTGTTACTATTAAGGGTTATAGGTCTATGTTATCTGATACCTATGCACACCACGATAGTTTACAAATTGGATCTAATGTCTCTTTATCTAAGTTAGTTAGAAACTTCTCGATAAATAGACCCAGAAGTCTTAGATTAATTCCTAAGTGGAATTTAGCTTGGGTTCTTCTTAAACTGAAGGAAAAGCCATTTGAGCCTCTTGGGACAGTAGATTTCAAATTCTTGTCTTATAAGACAGCTTTTCTCTTAGCTTTCTCTTCTGCTAGAAGAGTCAGTGAGCTTCATGCACTATCGGTGGACGATTCTCACTATTGTAGTGTCGGGAACACTATCACCTTCACTACTAATGTGGGATTTTTAGCTAAGAATCAGGCTCCTAATAAATATCCGGAACCTATTGTTATTAAGGCTCTGCCGTCTTCAGACGGGCGTAGGCCTTTACTCTGTCCTGTTAGAGCTTTACGTATTTATAAACAAAGATCTCAGTTTATCAGAAAGGGACGAAAAAGCTTCTTTCTGTCTCTGATGCCTAATAGAAAGGACATTTCGGTCCATTCTATTGCTAGATGGATTCAATTAACTATCCGTACTGCTTATGAAAATTTATCTTCTACTCAGCAGTCTGTGCTTAAGATTTCGGCTCATGAAGTAAGAGCTCTTTCTGCATCTTGGGCTTACGCAAATAGTGTTGCTATTACAGATTTAATGAAGGCTGCTTATTGGTCTCAGCCATCCACATTCACGAATTTTTATCTCAGAAATATTGAGTCCATTTCTGGAGACCTGCATTGTTTAGGTCCGTTATCTGTTGCTCAGAATGTCGTCCACTAAACAGTTGCAACTATAGTTATGCAGGCTTTCTGTTCCGGCAGTGACTCCGTCCGGCTGCCCTCTTCGCTCTGGGCTATTTGACCCAGGGCAAGGGGAAGGGGGGGGGGGGGGGGGGTGTTCCCTTAGGTCACCTGCTTTGTAGTGAAAAGCAAGGGAATTCCTCCTCCGGAGTCCGTAATTCTGAGTCGTTTCCGGGATGGTTTTAAAGTGTAATATTA
This sequence comes from Pictodentalium vernedei, assembly GCA_031216915.1. NCBI lineage: Eukaryota > Metazoa > Mollusca > Scaphopoda > Dentaliida > Dentaliidae > Pictodentalium > Pictodentalium vernedei. The sequence continues at coordinate 102,877,384 of CM062291.1, forward strand.
ATGTTAAAAATTCATTCATGTCATATTTTTAAAGTGTAGCTCGGTGTGAAGCATTTGTATTTGTCAAGTGTCAAACGGGCATTAATATACAATCCTCGGACACTTTTAAAGAATATAAAGAGTCTCAATTCTCTGGACTAACTTTATTTATTGGCTTACTTTAAAAATAATTAGTATAAAGGGTTATACTGGATGTTAATAGAGAACATGAATGTTATTGTGCTCAATTATGAAGGGTATTGTATCTTTCTAATTTATCATAAAATAAGAAAGATACATGTAAAGCCTAATACCCCTTTTCTCCTTGAGGGGTTGTCTCTATGTTATATAGTTGAGCTTATTGGATTTTCCTCTATGTCCTAGGCCCTCTAGCCTTTTTACTATTCAGCTATGTCTGGGTCATTGGTACAGTATAAAAATGTTAAAAAATTTATAGTAATTTATATATTTTTTATACTTACCAATCACCCAGACGGGGATGGCCCTCCCAGGAGTTGGGAACTCATACCTCCCCGCTGAGTACATAGCGCTGACCAGGCACTGCTTGTAAGAATGATAATTGGCGCCAATTTCGGAACGTCCTTCACACTGCGGATGCGCAGTAAGGGCAAAGTATGGAGGACCTTCAGGACATGATTTCTTTTGGTTTTAGATGCAAATTTTGGGGATTGGGGGGCAAAATTTGTGTTTGGCCCTAGTATTTTAAGAGTTAGCACCAGCTATGTCTGGGTCATTGGTAAGTATAAAAAATATATAAATTACTATAAATTTTTTAACTTTTTGTCTCAAAAACATAGGTTGTGACCCCTCGTTGGAACGAGCTCGACGTGCTCGTTCCAACGAGGGGTCATAACCTATGTTTTTGAACTGCTGAATTTGCATATTGCTGATTCATTAGGTAAAGGGTTAAATGGAACATTAGTTAGATAATTATGACATTAATCTCATAAATGCAGCATATGTCAAGGTCAGCTAAATTGTCGTTGACACTTTCATTTGTGACAGGCAAAAATGTATTGAGTACCAGTTTGCAAAGATTAATCCTTTACCTAACATAACAGTTATAAATAAAAATTGCAGTCTGTGCTGTTCACAAAAAATGCCTTAAGATTTAACACCCCTCATCATTGAACTTTTTCCAGTTAAGGGTCATAAGCTTTGTTTTAAGGCAAGAAATGAAAAATATTTAGTTGTTCAAGAAATATACTACTCAAAGTTTGCTGAGCACCAAGTAAATCCAACTACCTGTTTCACGTTTTAGTTGAAATATTGTGATGAAAAGTGTATATATTCTTTATTTAATTATATCTTTAATGATTTAAATACAGAAATTAAGATTTTGTTTGTGTTTGACATTATTTTTTGGCTTTTAAATACGATAACCATGAAAAATGGATATCACTGGTAAAAGAGGAAATTTTTCAATTTGCCAAAAAGTTGACGGAGGGAACTGGTATGGGTTCAATATCGAATATGAGACCCATTACTGTTAATTACAGCTTGACAACGCCTTCTCATGCTCCCAATCAGGTTCCTGGTTGTCCTTTGAGGGATGTTGTTCATTCTTGGACCAGCATGGCACCAAGCTTCTGGACACTTCTTGGTTGGACTGGACGGGCTGAAATTGCAAGCTGCAAATCATTCCAGACATGTTCGATTGGATTGAGGTCAGGGGATCTTGCTGGCCAGTCCATACGCTCAATCCCCTCCCTCTCTCGGTACTCCCTGACAGCATGGGCAACATGCGGACTGGCATTATCGTCCATCAGAATGAATATATCACCCACTGCACCTGCATACAATCTGACGTGGACATCCAGGATCTCACGAATATACTGCTGTGTAGTCAATGTACCACCTTCAAGAACACAGAACTCTACGTCTATCCCTGCTGGTGCCGCCCTAGACCATGATTGACCCTCCACCATAGTGGTCATGCTCAGCAATGTTGGCTGCATGGAATCGCTCTCCTCTTCTTCTCCATACCCTAGAATGCATGTCTGTTTGGTCTAGGCAGTACCTTGACTCATCTGTAAAAAGGACAGGTTGCCAATCTTCTCTGGTCCATCCAACGTGGTCCATGGCCCATTCATATCGTGCCTGGGGGTGGTTCTGGGACAGCGGAATGCGAATACATGGTATTCTCGATCGGAGACCATCTTTGTGCAACCTTGCCCGGAAAGTCTGCGTCGAAACATTTACCCGGATGCATTCTGAGGTCACTGCGAAGCTGGGTTGCTGTGGCACAGCGGTTCCTACGGGCCTGAATGATCAAAAAAGGATCTTCAGCTGCAGGTGTTGCCCTGTCTCTGCCACCACCATGCCATCTTACTGGTGTGCCGTACTGCTGAAATCTTGCCCAGGCTCCTTGCTCCACCATCCCTACAGCCCGCCACATTTCTGCTTCAGACAAATGTCTTCTTACATTTGCCATATTAAATCATTAAATCACAAGGGTTTGTGTTGAAATGGCGATTGAATACCCATGAAATTTTGGTATTTCAACATCAGTATGCATTTTATTTCCATACACCACACCAACTTCAGAGGTGGGTGGTATTGGAATTTTTTTTCAGTTAGGTATCAGTTTCGGTATTTTTAGTGGGGTATACTGCAGTATCGGTTCGGTATTCAGTATCATACTTGATTGAGATTTGATGATTGTACCCCAAAGTGGAATTCACACCAGGAAAATACAGAATAAGTTTTTCATGTATCATTCTACCACATCACCACAAATGCCACTGCTAATGAGCTGAACATTAGCATTCTTTTGCGAATATAAATCATATCTTCAGTAATATTGTGATTTGTTTCAAACATACTTTAAAGACCTATTTCAGGCTTTTGCGATCTCAGAACATGTGCCATTAACATTCCATGATTAGGAAGTCCTGCTGATAATAGATAAATCACCTGAGCAGTGATTTCTAGTTGAGACCTGGCTGCCTGTTAACTGGTAGAGTGCTGAAAGCCCATATTTGGGCTTTATTCTGAAGTGCAGGTACTGCAACTTAAAGGCTTCAAATTCATTGGCTGTGCTTCATATTATCTTTGAAGTGATATAATTTAGTCTGTTCAGCTTTGCCTTGTTACAATTTATAAATGCATGGTATAAATGGTAACAAGGCAAAGACATGTGAACAAACTTTGGTGGCCAAAAATAATTTAGCACTCAACCAGTTAAGACAGCCAAGACTAATCTAGAAATCACTGCTAAGCAACTTGACATGTACAGGTTGTATCATGGTAAGACAATTTCCCAGGCCCTTAACGGTTAACAAAACTGAAAAGAAATTCTGTCACTTCTTCATGAAAATAATCCCTTCAACTTCTATCAAGCATCAACAAGGCCAAAGTAACGAATATAGGAAAATATGATAATACAGACAGTTTTGGCATTCAGTGATGAGTTCAGTATGGTTTTTCAGTATCCCCATGATATCCTTATCGCTTCAGTTTTTTGATATATAGAGATTATTACCATTATGTGGATGTACAAAATATGTATCCGAGTCGAGCTCTGGGTTCTAAGGGCAGATCACGACGAGTCGAAGACGAGTCGTGATCTACCCTTAGAACCCGGAGTGAGACTCGGATACATATTTTGTACATCCACATAATGGAAATAATCAGTTTATCTTACAATATATTGGGGATAAGTCAAGAATGTAGATGAATATATAACAAACTATTTATTCGTACAGATGAACAAAAAGAAAAAAAGAGGAACTCACGTGAAAGGAACATGCTTGTATCCGCCCCCCTGATACAAACATCTGTATCAGGGAGTTGGATACACGACAGTTGCAGAGTTAATACAGACAAAATACATGTTGATTGTAAGATAAATTGCCCATATATATTGCCCATGTCTAACTGACACAATTTGCTAATCTCCAATATCCTCTCTGACAAGGAAAACATGACAGTTTTTATATTATTACCAAATGCTATACTGCATTGACAGTTTGCATAACTTTATTTTTAATTTTTCCAGTTTATTTTGTCATGCTGTCTTTGTCCTTTTGAAAATTTCAAACTTTAAAAACTTTGTTATTTATTGATCTTCTGCTTGAAATAAAAACAAAACTCAGGTATGATTGGCAAACATGTGTGACAGATCTGTAAGTGAGCAGAAAAATATAAATGAAAATTGTTTTCCAAATGGGTTATTTATTCATATCTGAGAGATATTGGCATCAAAGTCAGAACTTAAAGTGTTATAAAATCACTCCCCTTTTTTTGATTAAGTGTAATTTTGGTGTATTTGACCATAAAAATTTTCCAATTGACATTCGATTTATTGTCTGTCATCACAGCTTCCAAATTGATCTAGGTCAGAATGTGACATTTCAATTGGCTGATTATGAAAATAGGTGGAGTTTAGTTCATTTGATGGATCCATGACATCAGGTGGAAAAATAGTCTGTCAAGTGAAATCCATATGGAACATGTGTTCAATACAGATTTGTAAATATGGAACTGGAGGAAAAGTAATATGTGTGTAATAAATATAGGATATGGAATGAGTGTTTTGGTCACACAATATTTATGAAACAAGTCAGAATGTCCTGTTTTGCCGAGCCTCTGGCTAGGGAAAACAGAAAATTCATAGACGAGTTTCATAAATATCATGTGACCAAAACATGAATTTCATATTCTGTTTATCGTATGACACCACATCCACCAAAAAACACATCTTTTAGAAACATCTTTTAGAAAGAAGAGAAGGGTAAAGAATGGAATTTCACCTTGAACGCACATCATACATCATAAATCAATCTAACATAAATACAAGATCAGTAAGTTGATGTTTGGAAAAAGCCTTAATTTGACCAATCAGAAAGTCTTCTTTTGAAACTGACCAATCAAATCAACTGAAGGTCTGTGAAGCACTAATTAATATTTATTGAAAATATGAAATGGTAATACAGTACATGGAGAGTGTATTATCACTAACTCACCCTCAGAGTGGAGATTCCACCTAAGCAATAATTGCCAATTTGCTGCAAAGCATACAAGTACAAGCAAAGTTTCAGCCAATGGACCTCTGGGTTATACCTGGAGGCCCATTGGTTGAAACATTGCTTGTGTTCCTTGTCCACATGGATAACTCCACCCCCAGGTGATTTCGTTAGAATCCACTCTCCATGTACTGTAAGCCAAGAAAACTGAGAAATCATATGATAAAACTATTTATTGTAGCTTTATTGTTACTTGCTTACTGCAATTTAGTCAGAGGTTGCTCTGCTTGTTTAACCCTTTACCTAACATGAAAAGCAGATGACACTTGCAAAAAAAATTCTTGAATAACTGATTTTTTTCATTTTTTGTCGTCAAAACATAGGTCATTCCAATGAGGGGTCATAACCTATGTTTTTGAGACAAAAAATAATGAAAAATAATTGGCGATTTTTTAGAAAAGCACTGGCCAAAATACTGGGTAAAGGGTTAAGTAATCTGTTGTTTGTGGTTTTCTTCAGGGATGATCCACCTGGTAAATCTGTATCAGTTGCCACACAAGAACTGCTTCGATTGACAGAAGCAAACCTACATGGACTTCCAGGACTGGATCCTGTAAAAGATTTGAACTTGAGAGACATTCAGATGGTAGAGAAGTTCAGATCTTTAAGTTTCATGGAAAGCAATGTATTGAAACATCAGTGTATACAATGTTCCAAGTTTTCTGAGCATGTTAGTATCTATTCTACTTAGAATCTGTTTAGGAAAAGATGGCAAGAGGAGGTTCAGTCGGTTTACTGGTTGTCCCAGTGTTATCTGTTTACATAACATAACAGCCATAAACGGCAAGCACAGGGAACATGGTGTCTCATTTGTTAACACATTGGACTTAACCCTTTGGCCAATGCACATGATATCAAAATTCATTATTTTAATTATTGTTTTTTTTTTAATTTTTAGCTTAACTAAAGTCAAGATAAGCTTTTGCCATCACGCGTGTGGAAGTCAGTCAGTCTGTTCACATTTTCCTTTAGCACAATCTATACCCCGCAGTTCTTGTCTGATCACCATATAATTTCATATGCAGGTTTGAGGTCATGTTTAGACAAGAGCTTCCACTTTTGGTTGCGACTGGTCAATCGTGATGGCTTCCCGAGCTGAAAACCTTTAGTACAGTCTACAGGTTGTATTTATGAAGGGATTTCATTGTAACTGAGTAGGATGATTCTGTATAATGTCTAGATGAGAACGTACCCTTTTGGTCATGATCTATCAACTGTGACGGCGGCCCAAGGCCAAAACATGAAAACTTTTAGCACAGTCTACAGGTCATATTTAATATGGAGGGATTTCGCTGTAACTTGGTAGGATGACTCCGCATGATGTCCAGATGAGAACTTCCCCATTTGGTCGCGATCTGTCAGCCGTGATGGCTGCCCAAGCCCAATACTTGAAAATCTTTAGCACAGTTTACAGGTCGTATTTATGAAGAGATTTCATTGTAACTGTGTAGGATGACTCTGTATAATGTCTAGATGAGACCATCCCCTTTTGGTCGCGATGATCAACTGTGACGACTACAAGGGCCCCAATCCCTGAAAACCATTAGCACAGTCTACAGGTCATATTTGTGAAGGGATTTCATTGTAACTTGGTAGAATGACTCCAGATAATGTCTAGATGAAAACAACCCCTTTTGGTCATGATAATTCAAATGTAATGGCTTTCCGAGCCCAAAACCTTAAAACCTTTAGCACAGACTAAAGTTGCGATCAGTCAACCGTGATAGCTTCACAGGCCCGAAGCCCGAAAACCTTTGGCACAGTCTACAGGCCGTATTTATGAAGGGATTTCATTGTAACTTGGTACTATGACTCCGTCTAATGTCTAGATGAGAACTTCCGCTTTTAGTCACAGTCTGTCAACCCTGATGGCTGGCTGAGCCCAAAACCTGATAACCTTTAGCACAGTCTACAGGTCGTAATTATGAAGGGATTTCATTGTAACTTGGTAGGATGACTCGGTGTCTAGATGAGAACATCCTATTTTTGCCATGATCGGTCAACCAGGCCTCAATATTTCAAACTTCATGGGAAACCATATTTCGTTTCCGTCATTTGCATCATGGGAAACGACCGCTAATGATTTTCCCGTTCTGTCAACAGGGGTGTAAAAATACAGCAAAAGTCACTCGCCCTGCAGGACTAATAGACTTTAAAATGCACTAGCCCGCCCTTATTTTCTACTCGACCCACTTTTTGTCACAACTATATTTCTTTCTTTATTAAGGAATAAATTTAGCCACAGTTAAATGACTGCACGGGGGACGTTTTAAGGCTGGAACCCCAAACCAGTAATCCACCAGAGAGACTGCAATACTGGCGTCTTAAACTTTGCTTGAGGGGAAAAGGTTTGCTCTGTTGTTATGACTTGTCAGCTTAACGACACTACAATGGTGACCAGCGTGACTTTAAAGGATTTAATGACCAAAACTCAATAAAAAATGGAAAAGGTTCGTGATATCAAAGTCGGAGATGATCACTTATAATATATTATTTAAAATCGGCCAATGAACGAAGCAAATTAAATTTGGTGAGAGATATGGGGCATCACGTATGGCGAAAGCCCTGTCAGCAATTTTGAAAATAGCTGAGTTCTTTGATAGTAAATTTGATTACCTCCCTTACTAGACTAGAATTACCTTTCTCCATTACAGACATTTTTATGCTTCTGGTGAGTTCATTCGCATATCCCAATACCGGTTCAGGGTTGGTTGAGTGGCGAATGAATGACTTTATGAAAAACTGTGGGGCAAGGGGGGTGGGGGGGGGGGATGCGCACCTAGGCTCAAGTTTACCGGCGTGCACTGTCACTCACTGTTCCTTGGTGAAATCGTGTGCTACGATCCACCGACTTAACAGAATTTAATTGCTGGGGACTTGGCAGCAATGACATTCTGTTAGGTTGGTTGGTCGTGAGATAAGAATGATGGATTTGACCTGTATACCGGCAATCTGGGCTGATTTTTTTTATTCGTCTTAGTACCAGGCGTGTAGCCAGGATTAAATTTTAAGGGGGTGGGGGTGGGGAGGGAGGGGCATGAGAATTTTTGAAGGGCAAAACTGAAAACAGACACCAAAGGTGTCTAGCGCACGTGCACAAAGAGGGGGGGTTTTGAAAAAATTGTTTTTTAGATACTCTCACGCTGCTTATGGTGGAATTTGGCCTCAAACAATTCAACATGCAGAAAATTTCAAAAGGAAAATGTTTATTGCTTTCCTCATTAAGAAGGATAAATTCATCATCCGCTCATTTGGTCAGCAGCTTGTCTGATAATCATCTGGACATAAATAATTCATGTCCCGATGATTATTGGCCGGGTAGCGACAGGACAAATGGACTGTTATTTTTCATATAATATTTCTGAACATTTGTGATCTTTTTAGAATTTGGGGAGGGGCACTTGCAGATTTTCTTTTCTTTTTTTTTTTTTGGGGGGGGGGTGGGTGGGGGTGACGTAACTATGTGTCTGCTTGGTACGAGGCACATTAGAGAAATTCCACATTTTACCTAGACGTTCAAAATATTCTCTGCAGAAACCAAATCGGTACACACATGGTTATAATTAAAACCGGCTCAACGAGCCGGTTCTAACGATATCCATATTATTTGTATGGTTTTATGGAGACCTTTAGAATACAATGATAGTTGGGGCTGGGGGGTCATTGGGGTTATTTGTCTGGCCATTTTTAGCCATCATGTTTGGTAAAGGGTTAAAGCAACCACAGTTGAAATGAGTCCTGCGGACAGAAAGGCAAATCACTATGCCTTAATCAATGAATGGGTGTGAAAAAATTGGAGTTTATTGACTGTTGAGCCTACTTTTTATTATAACAACACAAATATACTATGTGCTTAGCCCCAGCAACACAAAATAAACTAAATTAACCATGTTTAGTGGCACTGAATCAACAGAAATTATTAGGTCTATTGAACTGGGTCCTTTTTATCACCGATTAAATTTATTAATTCAAGTTTTCAATGGTTAATGGTTGAATATTTATGAGTAAATGCACCGTCCCATCACACTTCGCACAAGTTTTTGAATTACTGCACTGGAATATTTGTCAAAATGTTAACACGTCCATATTCCTGACCATTCACGATGTACCAAAGTTGTAGAATTACCCATTCTAAAACTTTGGCACATCTTGAATAATCAGTATATTGAATTTACTCGGCTTCCAAGGTTCATCTTCTCGGTCACTATGAGTATCGCATTCACTCCCAGTCTCAGTTCCAGAGGCGCCAGATATCTCGTCCTCCGAGTCGCCAACTAACACAAATGAATCTTTCAATATCTCATTAACCACCGGGTGATCGCCAATAACAGAGGCTGCAGCAACAGGTCTTGCCCATGCTCTGCAGAACTTGTGGATGGAGTTAGATCATCATGCAGATGTTAGCTGTGCTTAGTGGTAATTCGGCTGTAAGGACCGCATTTGAGATCTGGAGAATTCATGTACGGCTTTACGTATCATTTTTGTCTCGAACTGTGGATCAACTCAAAATTGGGGTATTAATCCTTATGACAAGTAGATCATTCAGTCTTTTGTTTGACAGACTCAATCGAGCGTCATGGAGATGGCACTTGACAGTAGAAAAAACGCGCTCAACTGTAGCACTTGAAAATACCATGGTGCAACAAAGTTCAATTACGAGCAAGAAATTTGGAAATTTTTGTTGGTATTCACAAAAAATTCTCTCCCAAAACGAGACTTTACCCTGATAAGCCTTCAAACATGTGGCTTTTAGTCTTTTTACGCCATGGAATTCCCTCAATGCTTGCTCCACACTGAAGTTATAGCAAAGTGTTCTGTTAAGACCTTGATATGGGATCTACCAAAACTGCCATCATCACAGTCCCATGTGGTATGGTCAGCTAGCCTCATTGCTTTGATGACTGGTTTGTTGAGGGTCCCACTGAAACAACTTTCGATACTTTTCACAATTTTGGGAATTAGCTCTGCTTAATCTTTTCAACTCTGCTTAATCTTTTCAACTTGCTTTTTACCCTCTGTTACTTTTCTCAGAGTGAACGTTTCCCTGACTACTGTGAGACACCTGTCAGCCCGCAGAATTTGCTTTGCAGTCATTTAAATTTAAAAGTTCCATAGCACCCAAATACTCGTAGCTGACCCATTTATTATGATAACCCTTCAACAGGGCCCTCACCTCAGGTTTACACAGACTTTTATCCCCCTCAATCATGTTTTCTGCAAATAATTCCAATGCAAGGTAATTGATTATCATTGCACGAATGCTGTTATAGTGGTGAACCTGAAAACGTGTCCCTTTTGATTTGACAAACGATATCCAGGTAACAGAGAGCTTTTCTGCAATTCGCATACACAGACGTTTTTTTTTCTTGCCGTTGTTCCAAAAAAGATAAAAAATGTTTTGCATCATATTTTCTAGCATTTTAAATGTCGAATTGCTAATGAATGCATCAGCCAATTGGCACAAAGAACACATTGGAACTCAGGGGACGATATGTCAACAAAATACTGTTCACTCGTTCCCTTAAAGACCCAAGGGATGTTACTCTATCTGTTGTTGTCTTCTACGTTTATTAAAAACAAAACCATTATTCACGAATTTGGTCTGACTGATTGCGGAGCGTGAGAAACGCATCCACAAATTTTTCTCCACTGTGTTTCTATTGTGTTTCAAATGCGACAAAAATGTTATCTCCATCAACATGTATGGTATATGAAGATTTAATACCTGGATGTCTCATTTAAACACCTCGCCTGCGGCTCGGTGTTTAAAAGCCGACATCCATGTATTAAATCTCCATATACCATACATGTTGATGGAGATAACTTATAATAGTAAATAAAACTTCAGACCTCCTAACTTGGAAAAAATGTGGAATAGTTTGTTTAACACACCACTCACCACAAAAGCCATGTATGTTAGTATCTCCTTTAGGTTCAGCCTAACTCCCCTTTGATCGTTCTTAGAGGTTCTGGGGGATTAGTGACCAAGCCTATTCAGTCCAAAAAAACCCTCCACATACATTAGGGTAACAAATGAATAAAGTTCACCTTATCTATGTTTTGTTTTCTCATTGTCACATTTTTACCTGCGTCGCCAGCGGCAGAGCAGGTCTAGTAACCACTCGACTCCGTCTGTCCATCAGTCCAACCGAAACACTTCTTTCATCAAAGTTTTCTTGGCTTCTATGAAAGGGAATGATTTTATATTTGGTCTGCTGCTTCATAAAGATGAGTTGTGTTGTGTAAGCAATTTTCAGATCTGCCGTGCAGCCACTTCCTGTTTGCCGATACTTTGAAATTTTACTGTACCCACTGAACATTGAAATTTTCCGTCAAGGTTTTCTCGGCTTCTAAGTAAGAGATTGATTTTATATTTGGTCTGCTGCTTCATAATGATGAGTTGTATCGTGTAAGCAATTTTATTTTCAGATCTGCCGTGCAGCCACTTCCTGTTTACCGATACTTTGAAATTTTACTGTACCCACTGAACATTGAAATTTTCTGTCAAGGTTTTCTCGGCTTCTATGCAAGGGATTGATTTTATATTTGGTCTGCTGCTTCATAATGATGAGTTGTATCGTGTAAGAAATTTTCAGATCTGCTGTGCAGCAACTTCCTGTTTGCCGATACTTTGAAATTTTACCGTACCCACTGAACATTGAAATTTTCCGTCAAGGTTTTCTTCGCTTCTGTGCAAGGGATTGATTTTATATTTGGTCTGCTGCTTCATAATGATGAGTTGTATCGTGTAAGCAATTTTCAGATCTGCCGTGCAGCCACTTCCTGTTTGCCGATACTTTGAAATTTTACTGTACCCACTGAACATTGAAATTTTCTGTCAAGGTTTTCTCGGCTTCTATGCAAGGGATTGATTTTATATTTGGTCTGCTGCTTCATAATGATGAGTTGTATCGTGTAAGAAATTTTCAGATCTGCCGTGCAGCCACTTCCTGTTTGCCAATATTTTGAAATTTTACTGTACCCACTGAACATTGAAATTTTTTCGTCAAACTTTTCTCAGCTTCTATGCAAGGGTTGATTTTATATTTCCTCTGGAGCCTGATAATGATCAGTTGTATTGTGTATGCAATTTTCAGATCTGCCGTGCAGCCACTTCCTGTTTGCCGATTCAATTGCATGCAGTGACGCAGATCCAGATCCGGTATTGGTCTTTCCTTTTTACCTTACTGACTCGTCTGATGGACGATTCAATAAGGGAGAAAATGTGACAATAAGAACACAGTGGATTCACCACTAGACCAATGGATGAAAATCCATTGTGGTCATTAGTCCAGTTCCCTCGCAGTAAGATAGTTTGATTAGTTTATATACAAATAGAGTAAAACTGTTTGAGACGGTTTTTGCTGGGTCTTGCAGTCCAGTTTTTCCTGTTTGCCACAAAAACCAGAACCGAAGTGGAAAACCAAAACACTGCCCAGCCCTATGGCACAGTGTGCTAAAGCATGCAGCTTATTAATGTTACACGTGCCTTCAAGGAGTGCTAACCTTGTTTGTGAGTTAGTATGTTGGAAAGTTTGACAGTTATCTTCTGCTGCTTGATGGTACTGGGGTTGCTTGTGATACTCATCCTTCCTCCACTCATAATATTGTGTTGACAGAATATGACCCTGACTGTTGAAAGTGTTCCTAATCCCCAATAAACAAACAAACAAGGCAGCCCGTGCTAATCACAAAAATCAACATTTATATTTTGTTATTTTTTAAAATTTTGCCGCAGTTTTTTAAAACTCTTGCTTGATTGAAACACACAAACAAACACCTGAGATCTATTCAAGACCATAAGAGAGCCCTGTGATACATTCCATCACTCCAATTTAAGAATTGTGATCTAGCCTAGCGAATAATATCTAATTAAATTGTAATGACTAAAAATAAACACAAATTCTCTCGGCACCCATTTCATAAAATGCTAACTCATTTTTAGCTCAACTTGACAACAAGATCCATCATCCATCTGTATGTTTGTTCGTCCGTCCGTCTATCCATACATCTATCCATTGCTCTGTCCATCCACAATTCCTTTAGCACACCCTACAGACTGCAGCTCTCTCCAGATCAGTTCCAAATTTCATATGTGGCTTTGGGGCAATGTCTAGATGGCAGCTATTGAATTTTTCTGAAAGTTTTTAAAAAACATGGACACCAGTGGCCATCTTTGATTTGGTATGTAAATTGTCAACTATTCTACTGGCTGCATCTCTAACCCGTTCTTTTTTAAATTTCATATGTAGCTTTGGTGTGATGTCTAGGTGGGAGCTATTGAAATTTTTCTGAATTTCATTGAAAAACATGCGAATCCATTGCCTGATCTTTTTCTGATTTCATATGTAGCTTTGGTGTGATTTCTCTTCTGTTGAAGAAGTTGAGCTGCAGTGTCATTGACACTTTCATTATCTCTACACATTTGCACTGATTTAAAGTTTTTTTATGCAGACCAAGTAGTAATGTACATTGACACCGTCTTCTGTGTATATTAGAAGCTTTATGGGGAGCGCGAGTAGGTAGAGATGCAGGCTGCAAGCCAAGAGGTCATCGGTTCGAATCCCACCTGCGGCAACCGTGTTGTGTCCTTGGCCAAGACACTTCACCCCCATTGTCTACTTGGGGGAATGGTTGCATTGTGTACTAAGTCATACTGCACATCGATGGTGCACTTATTTTCAACCAATGCTAACCCTGCTTGTGTGAAGTTAGTACATTGGGGAGACTGGCAGTTGCCTTCCATTGCTTGGTGGTTCTCTATGGGTACTCCGGCTTCCTCCACCCATGAAACTGTCTGACACTAGGTGAACCTGGCTGTCAAAAGTGTCATTAAACCTCAATAAATAAATAAATAAATAAATAAATAAATAAAAAAATAAATAAATAAATAAATAAATAAATAAATAGGAAGCTTTATAAGGATTTATATACATAGTTTGTTTGGGAGAAAAACTTTAATTATTCAAAAAAACATTTGCTGTGTCGTCTGCTGTCAATGTTAGGTAAAGTGTTAACCCTTTACCCAACGAATCGCCCGCATCCGCCCACGTAATATGCAAATTCAGCAGTTGAAAAAATATTTTTCAAAAAATTTCAACAAAACCATATGTGACCCCTTGTTGGAACGAGCTCGGCGAGCTTGTTCCAACGAGGGGTCACATGATATGGTTTTGTTGAAATTTTTTGAAAAATTTAAAAAAATGATATTTAAAATAATAAATTTTGATATCGTCTGCATTGGGTAAAGGGTTAAAGAAAAACAAATTGTGACAACAAAAAATAATCTAGCACTCCCAATATTTGGGGATAGCCTCTGTTCAACGATGTCACAGTACAGAAATTTCAACCTGCAAACTTTTCCCATAATGCAACTTGGAATCTGACCAATTTAATCTTGTTTGACATTGCTCATCAAGCTCTGTCAAACAAGTTTGAATTGGTTAACCTTTACCCAACGCAGACAGTATCAAAATTTGTTATTTTAATTTTTGTTTTTTCATATTTTTCAAAAAATTTCAACAAAACCACATCATGTGACCCCTCATTGGAACAAGCTCACTGTATATAATATATTTTTTTCAGTTGCTTAATTTGTAAATTATGCAGACGGATGTGGCCGATTCATTAGGTAAAGGGTTAAATTTTCTATATGCATTATAGGAAAGGTTTGCTGCTTGATATTTCGATATTTTGCCACCAGTGTGCGGGAGGTTAAGTAGAATTGTTTTATTAACCCTTTACCCAACGCAGACAAATTTTCAAAAAATTTCAACAAAACCATATCGTGTGATCACTCGTTGGAACGAGCTAAACGAGCTCGTTCCGACGAGGGGTTACATGATATGGTTTTGTTGAAATTTTTTGAAAAATAATATTTTTTCAACCACTGAATTTGCATATCACGCGGGCGGATGCGGCCGATTCGTTGGGTAAAGGGTTAACAGAGGGACTGTGAAAGGGTTAAAAAATCAGATATTTTCCTGTGCTGTTTGAAGGGAATTTATAAAGTACTTGGAGAAAGTAGTTGTTTAAGTAAATCTTTGTTTTGCAGATCAGTTTTCCAGTAATGATGTTGACACATTCCAATCAAAGAGATCCTTTACCTGCAATACTATTGATAAAGTTCTCAATAAACTTTACTCTATGCAATGTCTGTCTGAATAATGTGCAATAATTTTGACTCAGGCCCCCCCAAAGTAAATATTCTGTTTCTTGTGCCATTTTTGTCAAATTCCATGTGGGCATGCATTTTTTTATTTTATTACTTTCCAAAGTGTGATTTACTGGGATTTCCAGGTTTGATTATAAATGATAACTTCACAAGTGAATTATGCAATCAACAATAGTGTCATGTATCCGTGCGCGCAAACGAAGACGCTTTGCCGTGGGTGTAATGGGTCTTCATTCTTTTGTTTTTTTTTTAACCCTTTACCTACCATGAAAAGCCAACGACACTTGCCAAAAAAATTCTTGAATAACTAATTTTTTCATTTTTTGTCTCAAAAAACATAGGTTATGACCCCTCATTGGAATGAGCTCAATGAGCTCCTTCCAATGAGGGGTCATAACCTATGTTTTGGAGACAAAAAAATTGATGATTTTTTAGAATAGCACTGGCCGGTTTTGGCCTTTACGTTAGGTAAAGGGTTATAGAATATAATTATCGTTAATAATGAAAAGTAATAAACAGAGTAATCGCTTGACTGGACTGGTTACGTGAATTAATTCATTGGAGGAGAGGGACTATATTGTAAAACACTCGTGCACATTTGCACACCCGTGTTTGTACATTGCTCCTCACCTCTCATGAATTATTTCACATAAAAAATCCAGTCAAGCAATTACTCTTGGTGTAATTTTGATTTTTGTAATCATTTCTTTGCCATCAAAAGTTCATGTTCTTGGTTTGTTTTATGTTTTAGGTCACATAACTTATAGAATAGCATCAGTGGTGGTGTATTTCATCCCTTGAGTGCACTCAAGGGACAAATTTATCAATTTTATTAACTTGGGTAAAATATTTTAATTTTTTTAAGTTTGCATTGGTTATAAAAAGAGAGTATGCGACAGCCAAAAGGACCATGTTGAAGGGCCCAAGTAATAGGTTTTTAACTGTTTTAGGCCTTACAATTGTTTTTTTTCTCATTTATTTGCTGAAACAAAGTTCAGTAGTCTGTGTTATACATTTTATTCAACTTTTTACCCATAGAATGACACACCCCTGTCGACAGGTCTGGAGAATGAGAATATAGAATAAGGAGTAGTGCTTGTCATCTATAAAAGATCAGTTTTGCATTAATACTTTTGTAAGACCAAATACTCAATGACCAGTTTGTAAGTCTTCCAGTGCATGTTTTATAAATGATATGTTGGGTAAACTTTTATTACTACTGCCCAGTTTTTACAAACAGCATCGTTAACAGAACAGATTCAATCAAAAATGTTATCAAATATCATTTTTTTTAAATTCTCAGATTATGCCACTCACCAATATTTGCATAAATCGGTGCATTCTTTTTGTAAAAATTGCATTTTCATGCTTGAAATTGATTATCAAACTGACAATATGTTTTTTTTCTTTTTAGCTGAGTGAAAGTCAGGGTGTGCTGTAGTGATCACTCTCTGTCTGTCATCCATAATCATGGTGTTTTTCTATTTCCCCTCCAAAACCATTGAGTCGATTTTGGTGAAATTTGAGATGATTGTTTGTTCTGACATCACATTTTGACTTTGTTCAAATCAACTTGCTCCACTCCATTGGTAAAGGGTGGAGGAAATTTCCCTAATTTAAAAAATATCTTCTCACAAAGCGATTGATACAGTGACTTGATATTTGATACTGAGCTTCCTTTTGAGGTATAGAATAAAGTGTTCAAACAAGGTTCATTGGGAAAAATTGGCCTTTGTTATGGGAGGGGCAAGATTTTTAGTCCTACCTGAAATTTCTTTTTTCTGAACCATTGAGCCAATTTGAACCAAATTTGGTAAGTGGTATTACTGAGTCAGTACTTCCATGCAAGAAATTTCCTAGAAATGGAATCTCATGGAGATATTGTATTATTCTTGAGTTGTGCAGTTCAATGTTACTAAATTTAGGGTAATATCTCAGCAAATTGACATATCTGAGTTGGATGATGTTTGTTTGGACATGAATCTGGCAACTTGGAATGAATAAATAAAATAAATTTGAAGAAAGAAAACAACATTCTGTGTGTCATTTACAGGTTGCAAGAAACAAATTTTTAAGCAGACGAAAGGAGTGGGGAAATTGACTTTCATCGAAAACAAATATTCAAGATGCGACAGACTTGTTCATTGGGAACTGGGGACTTCTGTGGGTATCAGACTTTTATGGCATTATGGGAGTTGATATTGCGGTTCTCAAATTCTAATGTTAATGGTAAGCTGATATCTATACTTACCCCAATGTGCTAAGTCTGTTATACTTCTGTGCTGGAAGTCCCGAGTTTGATCCCTGTCCAGGACGACCCGAGTTGTGTCTTTAGGCAAGGCACTTTATCCCAATTGCTTACACGGGGGCTTGATGGTGCTGTGTACTAAGGCGTACTGCACGTCGATGGTGTACATGTCTTCAACCTCTGTAACCCTGCTTGAGCCTAGCTTGAACAGAGTTAGAATGTTGAGGAGCTGACAGTTGCTCGTCGCTGCTCGGTGGTTCTCTCCAAGTACTCCGGCTTCCTCCACCCGTAAAACTGTCACGGTCACGATTAGCCATTGTGCATAAGTATGTGACCTTAAACCCTAATAAATAATAATAATAATAAAATAGAGAGGAAGTGGTGGTTGGATCTCGGAAAAGGTTTCAATTGTAACAGTTACCAGCAATGCAGCACAGGGAATTTCATCTTATTTGGGATACATAGTATTTTATACCATGTGTTTATTTTTGGAAATTTTTGCTCTGCCACTATTTTGCTCTTTTTCTGACCACAGACAGATTAGTCAGCTGGTTGTAATGGATATGTTAGGCTATTAAAAAAAAAATTCTTGTTTCTCAGGCACCTCCTCGTCCTACAAAATCTGCCTCATCACCTTTTTTTTCACTTCACTTGGAAATCGATTCTATGACACTATTTTATACTTGTTGGACAAATATTTAACCAACTATACCTTGTTTGACAGAGCTCACAGAGCTCTGTCAAACAAGATATAGTTAGTTAAATTTTCCACTACATTATGGAAAATTTTCACTGCTGAAAACATTGGTTTGCCACATAATAGTGTAAGTAGTTAAATTTCTGATTCCAACTATTTTCAGAACTGTTGTGAATAGACAAAAAAAAAAAAACTTCCTCCTTCATCATAAAATTGAGAAAAAATTGCCTGAGAAACAAGAAGTTTTTGTTTATAGGCCTTAAACAAAAAAGAAAATAATATCAAAATCAGTTATTTATTAGATCAAGTTTTCAATGGCTTGACACTTCCTCAAACAACATCATTCTGGTTAAAACAGACATGCAAGTTAATCATTTCCTTGAGAATATTATTCTGTATCTGTACCGCACATGTCACACTATTGAGTATTCTGAAATGGACCATGGAAACATACCCAAAATGTCCTCAATCCAAGAAAACTCAGACCTGTTTTAAGCTTTTACATTATTACTCATTTCAGTAAGCATTTATTTACTGCTGTTTTTTGTAATTACAGTTCAGCCAGTTTGCAGAAAATATGAATGTTAAAGAAAAATATAGGAATCTGAAATTCTTATTGTCTGATGAAAGTTTGTCTCTTTTACCTGAATATCAGCAGAGACTGGAGGTGAGAAGGCACATACATTTATGCCATCATTGTTTCATGTTCTTGTCTCATTTATTACACACATGTTCTATGAAATCCTCATCTACAGCAACACTAAACCATGCGGAAAATTAAAATCTGTTCCACACATATGTACGGAACGGAAATCGTTGACAGACTATTTTTAAATAGAAGCGAAATTTCACTGGAATTTTTTACAAATCGTGCACCACAATTACAATTTAAATCCGTAGCGATAGCTAAAAATCGTCTCCTGAGTTCCAATGTGTTCCATGTGCCAGTAGGTACATAGAACACATTGGAACTTAGGGGACGAAATAGTAATATAGGTTACCCTTGTAAATGTTGTTGGCGATACAATGTGTTCTTTTTGTTGATAGTCATCAAATGAATTTCTGAGTGTCCTTTAATAATTGCTTTTATAGACGTGAAGGTGTGTAATAAACACAGAACATCACGCGTGTGTGAATGGGTTAATTGATATGCCACTTGTGGCATCACAGAAGAATAAAAATCAAGGCCTGTGGCCTCTCGTTCTATTCTTCCGCGCTGGCACTCGTGCCATATCGATTAACCCATTCACATGCATGTGTCTTTCTGTGTATGTCTTACACAGGGTATTTTCTCAGACTGTATGAGTATGTGTATGTGGTTGTAGGCACTTGTCATAGATATCAGCAAGTATGCGACATATACTTTATCATGATATATAGGCCAGTTTGTTCAAGTGTAAAAGATAATATATATTGTTCAATTTCAGTTATAAAATATACACATATCACGTTAATAAAGCTATACATACTTACTATTTGTAGCATTCTTAAAAATTTTCCCAAAATTTTTGCAGTGTATCTTATTTGTAAATTAGTCTTGAGGCAGTGTTTATCAGATAAACCTTTTCCAGATTTTGACAGAAAGTGAGAACTTCTATACCCCCAAGGGCTTCTAAGTTGCCTTTGTCTATCTGTATGGCATATAGTTCAGTATGTATTCAAATATTTTGTTTAGACTTTCACATATTGTATAGAATGACTAAATACAGGTCAAGTTAGCATTTGGCCATACTCGCATTGTCCATTCTTGAGTTATTTTCCTTGGCTTCATGAAAAAAACACATTTCATGGTTTGCGGATGATAACTTTAGTGTGAATTGGGAAACATTTTCAAACTTTCACATATTGTTTAGAATGACAGCACACAGATCAAGTTTGCATTTTCTGTTCTAGAGTGACTTCTTTTGACTTAGTAAAAAATAATACATTTCATGGTTTTCCAGTTATTTATTTATTTATTTATTGATGTTTAAGGTCACATATTTATGCACAATGACTAATCATGACCGTGACAGTTTTACGGGTGGAGGAAGCCGGAGTACCCGGAGAGAACCACCGAGCAACGACAAGCAGCTGCCAGCTCCCCAACATCGTAACTCCGCACTGCAGCACATGCAGGGTTAGATTGGTTGAAGACATGCGTACCATCGACGTGCAGTACACCTTAGTACACGGCGTCATCGTGCCCCCACGTGGGCAATGGAGATGAAGTGCCTTGCCCAAGGACACAACGCGGTTGCTGCAGGTGGGATTCGAACCTAGGACCTCTCGGCTTGCCGCCTGCACGTCTACCTACTGAGTCACCACGCTCCCTGGTTTTCCAGATGATATTCACTGAATTAACGCATTTGTGGGGGAGAGGAGGGGGGCGTCCATTTGGTCATTTTTTTTTCCTTAATATTAGTTGCTTAACTTCGGTGATCTAATGAGAACCGGTTACCGCGATGCCACCGAGCTCCCATTTTGTTTATATAAATTTGTTTTATTACAAATTATTGAAGAGTGGGGATTATTAAAAACAAATTTTGATAATAGTTTATAACAAAACAAATTTTGAATAACAAATTCAGACCACCAAAAATAATCTAGCCCTCAACCAGTTAAAAAGTTCTCAAAATCGGAATTAGGCCCTTAAGGGTTACAAGTCCTTGATTTTTAGCTCACCTGACTGAAAGTCAGGGTGAGCTATTGTGATCACTCACCATCCGTTGTCTGTCGCCCGTCGTCCGCAAACATGGTGTTTGCGTCGTCCCCTCCAAAACCGCTGAACCGATTTAAGTGAAATTTGAGATGATTGTTATGAGATAGCAATTTGATTTTGTTCAAATCAAGTTGCCCCACCCCTCGGTAGGACCGCGCCCAAAAAGTGAGCCTAAATCTTAAAAAATCTTCTCATGAACTAGCAGTAGCAGAGGCTTGATATTTGGTGTGCAGCTTCCTTTTGAGGTGTAAACTCAGATTTATTCGAGAGAAGTTTGTGGTGCTATAATTGCTGCCGTTATGGGAGGGGCAAGAATTTTCGCCACGTCGAAGATTTCTATATTTTTACACCGTAACCAATGGCCCAGTCATAGCTGGTGCTAACTCTGAATTATCCAGGAAGTACCGAAATTGCCGCCAAATATCATTTCCTTGTTTGGCCCTCTGTCAAATAACAACAAACTGACTTTTGTGCTTTTAAATCTCAGTTTTATTGATGCCAGACACAGATCAATAATGATTATGGTGGATCAGAGGAAAGAATAGAATGATGGAAGGAAGAAACAGTGGTTTTTTATGTTCAGGGCTGTAACTTAATAAATTATTTCTTGTTCTCCATTTTCGGGGCATGGCCTGATATTATCATTCTTCCAAATGATTTTGCCACTGTTTGTTAAGTGTTCCTTCCCTATCCTTCCTTGAAGCCCTCAAGTTAAACTCCCATGCTTTTTGGCTTTTTTGTTGAAATTTTTTTTATTAAATTTCTTGAGAGATTAACATTTTTCACAGAATGTTTATTCTGTTTATCCCCATGGTTACATCCTCACCCTAGGGGTGTTTAGGTGTTTGTGGTCATGCATCATCCATCCTATGTATTGTATTTTCTTCTTATGAAGATCTTGCTTTGCATCGGATAGTGTTAAATCTGTTACTGACTTTGGGCCATATTTTTTCGTGCCTGGAGTCTTGTTTCCGGTTTTTCTGTGATGTTGTTTACATTGACAACGCTTCCTTATACATGTAATTTTCCTATGAATTAATCATGTTAGGACTAGTATAAGATACATATTATATTCCGATAGTGTAGCCTTAATTTTTGGAAGTGAAAATTTTTTTTGGTCCACACTTGGGCTCAATCGGGATCCATTTGGGCTCATGGTTCCCTTTGGGAACTTGGGCTCATGTCAAAATTTTTTCAAAATTTTTTTTATTTTTTTAAAATCTTTTTCGAATCATTGTTTTGATTAATGTTTTGATGTATCTTTTTCAGTTATTTTTGGGAGTTAGTTACTGTTGACTTTCATGTTTATTTAAAATGAAAGCTTTTTGCTCAAATTGTAATTCGAGGAAGTATTCCTCAGATTCCCATGATTATTGTGTTTCTTGTAGTCAGTGTACTCGCACTAATTCCTGTGCAACTTATGTCAATTGGGATGACAAAGCTTGGAGATGTGTGTCACGGTACATTGTTAGCGGCGAGAGGACAAAGCCGGTCCTCTCGCCACAGAGTCACTCTAATTTTTCAGTTTCCATTTCAGAGGAACAAGAACATGTTGATGGTTTCGTGACTCCGTCCGATAGTGTGTATCTGTCGTCTCATATTGATAGTCAGTCAGAGCTTTCAGCAAAAGTGCTCCTAAATATTAGACAGGGCAATAAACCACGCGCCGGTGGTTACAAAGCCCTGTCGCCAGCTAGCTCGACCAGTGAAGCGGTGGGTACCGCGACACCGGGTGTGTCCGTTGCGGTCGAGGAGAGGAAAAAGGGTAGAGCGAGCACTATAATCTCTAAACAGGCTAACCCAGCGACGACGGAAAGGAGGAAGCCAGCAAATTCAATGGTCTGCTCGGCAAGGTCTGATAGGATCGCGATTGAGAGAGTCCCCTCCCCTCTCTTTATCAACAACATCTGGGGTCAGATGTTGTAGTACGGAACTTGCATCATACGGAGCTTGCGTCCACGCATCCAGTCCAGGACGCTCCATCAAATATACAGCCGGGGACGGCTATAAGAATGGTTTCCTCTGAAACTATTGAGCACACACGACTGCACCTTGGCTATGTGACATCGGATATCCAGCCGGAATCGCCGAGAAAGGACCGCCCTTCCGCAAAAAAGTCACATCATCCTGTAGCCAAGGAAACGAGGCCTCGTTCATTGGGACGTCCTTAGAAAAGAGCTGTCTCAGGCGCACGGTCCCAGGAGCAGCCAGCGGCCAAGCAACAAAAGACCGCTGCTCCTCAGGCCTCAGTAACGGACTTGCTGTCGCAAATTGCGCAGCTCATCACAGCATCCCAGCAAAGTCAAGAGCAAACTACGGCAACCTCGGAACACGAGCTGTCTGATGACGCTGGGTCAGTCCAGTCATCTGCCCATTCAGATGCAGAAGACCGTGAGGATAATCTGATTCCATCGGATGCTGAAAGGGAAATGGAGGACACGGACCCTTCCCTTTCAGAACAACACATGGTAGCGGTGGACTTTATCCATCAATACTTTCCTGATTTTGTTCCAGAGAATCAGACTGTTGCGACTGCTCATAAGAAGCTGCTAGCGTCGTTAGACGTGGACTATATCTGGTCAAGGGAGGATGTCCTTTCCTTTCCGGTGCAGTCAAAACAAGTGTCACAGACCTTTGCTCTCCTTAACAACGCTATATTCAATCTTTCAAGTGGAAAGAAAAAAGGCAGCTTTTTATCCTCATCTTCCGTCCGTATACCATCTGTTGGACCACGTCCATTTAAAACGGTAGGGGAAGGTGTACAGAGAGTTCCTCTGTGCTTAGATGAGCAAGCTGAGGACCTAGATATGGCCTTACCTCCATCATTTTCAATTCGCTCGGATACTATTGAGATGGCAATTTCATCTAATAGAGCGAATTTAGATGCAATGTCTTAAGCAGATCACCTGACGAGAGCTATGGTGCAACGTCTCAATGGGAAGGAATTTGAGGACATTCGTACCTCTTTACGAGTTCTTTCCAGGGCTATAATGTATACCACGTATAACTCCGCCCTTACAGTGGTTAATTTGGAGTTAGTTAGACATGACGGAGCCCTTGCTTCGTCATCTTTGATAGATGACAGGGTGAAAAACTCTCTTAGAGTCACTCCCGTATCAGGACATGATATTTTCAACGATAAGCTTTCTTTGGTCTATGACCAAGCTACAAAGAAAGCGTCAAATACTCTGCTTTTAAAGTCGGCGTCAAATAAACCTGCAGAGTAGAGTAAGGCAGGAGGTTCTGGACAAAGATCGTGCAGGGGAAACTCCTCATGAGGATTTAGAAGATCCTCTTATAATTACTCGCAAAATCGTCAATTTAGCGACTCAGGTCGGGGCGTGGATTTGGCCAATGCAACCGGTCAGATGCCCCCAAGCCGGCGGGTCGAGGCTCATCACGGGGAGGACGTGGTTTCTCCTCCTGCAGGCTTTGCAGGTTCTACAGGTGATGGTTAGGACCTCTATTGCGTCCCAGTTGGCGGAAGGTTATCAGATTTCGAGAGAAACTGGATAACTATAACGGAAGATTGGTGGGTGAGAAGTGTGGTCTTGGAAGGACTAAAACCGCCGCTAACACGAAGTCCGCAATGGGCTCAACTTCCGCCAAATCCAACAAAAAGAGAGTGTCTCCTCTCGACGGTAGGGTCTCTCCTAGAAAAGGATGCAATAGAGGTCGTAGAAAACCAGGAATCGCTAGGTTTCTACAGTCACCTGTTCCTCGTACCAAAGCCAGACGGCTCATTCTGACCAGTAATAGGCTTGAGCAGGATAAACAAGCTTATCGTATCTCCGAAGTTTTATATGGAAACCATTCAGTCGGTAAGGGCGAGCATACGAGTGAACGACTATGTGGCAAGATCAAAAAGATGCGTACTTTCACGTTATGGTACATCTGGCATTCAGAAAGTACCTACAGTTCGCCGTTCAAGGGATGGTATATCAGTTCCGAGCAATGTGCTTCGGCCTGAATCTAGCTCCCTGGGCATTCACTCGAATAATGAACTCGACAATGTCTTATTTCTGAGCTCATTCATCTGCGGTAACGTTGGCTTACTTGGATGACATTCTTCAGAGGTACGGGAACAAAGATACTCTTCAGAACAATGTTCTGAGTCTGCTTTTACTACTCCGATGTCTCGGTTTCATCGTAAAGGAGAAGAAGTCGGATCTAGCTCCATCCAAGTCGTCATTCACTTGGGGATGAGCTTCGAGACTTGCAACAATTTGGTTCATCTGCCATTATCCAGAGCGAAATTAGTCAGTTGTTACGCTCGCTTTTGTCTACACTCAGATGCATTAACAGCGAGGGAATTTATGCGACTGATGGGGCTGGGCAGAGCAGCCACAGATGTCATTCTGCTGGGTCGCTTACGCACACATCCTCTCCAGATATTCTTTACTCAGAACTGGAGTGTGAACATGCCACATTCGCTCGAGACCAATATTGTTTTAATGGACCAAGTAAAACAAAAGGTTCAGATTTGGGCAGATATTCAATGGTTAACTCTGGGAGTTCCGCTGCAACTGCCAGATCCGGCTTTCACAATTATGACAGATGCGAGTCAAACAGGTTGGGGCGCGACCCTGAATCCGACAGACTCAAAATGCCAGGGTCTTTGGGACCCAGAGTTCCTAGTAAAGCACATAATCATCAAGGAAATGATGTCAATATGGCTAGCGCTACAACAATGGATTCTCATTATAGAGAACGCTCATGTTCAAATATTGTCGGACAACTCGACAGTCGTAGCACACCTAAGGAACCAGGGAGGCACACATTTGATTCCGTTATACGGACTAACGGAAAGAATCCTCCTATTTGTCTTGGAACATCAAGTTCAACTATCAATCCATCATATTCCGGGTCTTCTGAACGTACTAGCAGACTCTCTCTCTCTCGGAAAGGTTGCCTGTTGCCTTCTGAATGGACTCTCAACAAGCGAGTGTTCAGACAGATTTGCTACCAGTGGGATCAACCTATGATAGACTTATTCGCGGCACATCTCAACAATCAGTTGCATACTTACATGTCGCCATGCTGAGATCCTCGAGCGGACACAGTAGATGCTCTCTCAATTCCATGGGATGGAATCGTAGGATACGCATATCCTCCAACTCCTTTAATTCAACAGATCTTGTTAAAGATCAAGCAATCTCATTGCAAGATTCTGTTAGTAGCATCTCTGTCGGCACAGAAACCATGGATAAATCTTCTCAGGTGTCTGTTATGGGACGTTCCCCGGAAGCTTCCTCTGCGGGAGGACCTTCTTTATCAGGGGAATTCACGCGCACTGCATCACAATCCGCAAGGTCTCAACCTTCACGTATTTCCGTTGTGCGGTCCTTCTTGCACGGCAAGTGTTTTACAGGATGGGCAGTGGACGCAATTTCTAACTCTAGGAGGATCTTCTCAAAGCTGAATTACGCAACCAAGTGGAGGGTTTTCTTCTGATGGTGTAAGGATCAGTCGATAGACGTTTATGATCCTTTCATACCAGACATTGCACATTTTCTGGTCTACTTGTTTGACGTTCTCAAATTGCAGCCCATCACTATTAAGGGCTATAGGTCTATGCTATCAGACACTTACGCACATCATGATAGTTTGGATAGTGGATCTAATACTTCTTTATCCAAACTACTTAGAAATTTCTCTATTAATAGACCTAGAACTCTCAGATTAATTCCAAAGTGGAATTTAGCTTGGGTTCTATTGAAGCTCAAAGAAGCTCCATTTGAGCCGTTAGACGTTGTAGAGTTCAAATTCTTGACCTATAAAACAGCATTTCTCTTAGCCTTTGCATCCGCTAGAAGAGTTAGTGAACTCCATGCGCTATCAGTTGACAAATCTCACTACCATAGTGTTGGGAATACCATCACTTCAACTACACAAGTGGGATTTTTGGCTAAGAATCAAGTTCCTAATGTGCGGCCTGAGCCTATTATTATAAAGGCTCTGCCTTCTCTGGACAACCGTAGACCTTTGCTGTGTCCCGTCAGGGCTATGCGCATATATAAACGCCAATCTGAATTTATTAGGAAAGGAAGAAAACACTTCTTTCTATCATCAATGCCAATGCCTAACAGAAGAGATATTTCTGTTCAGTCTATTGCTAGATGGATTCAATTGGCAATACGTATTGCCTATGATAATCTATCTCCAGATCAGTGTTCTGTTAATAAGATTTCAGCGTATGAAGTCAGAGTGCTGTCATCTTCTTGTGCTTATTCTCGCTGTATAGCCATTACTGATCTCATGAAAGCTGCGTACTGGACACAGCCTTCTACATTCACTAAGTTTTACCTTAGGAATATAGAGTCCATCTCCGGTGACCTTAGATGTTTAGGTCCTCTATCTGTTGCTCAGAATGTCGTCCACTAAAGGTCTACAGCTATAGTTATTTAGGCTTTTCATTCCAGCATTGACCCTGTTCTGCTGCCCTCTTCGTTCTGCGGTTATGTGACCAAGAACAAGGGGAAGGGGTGGGGGGAGGCGGTTTTCCCTTAATATCACCAGGCTTTATAGTGAAAAGCAATGGAAGACCTCCTCTGGTGTCAGTAGTCCCGAGTCGGTACTGGGATGGTTTTAATGTGTAGCTCAGTGGATGCAATTATGATGTCATTTATGTAATATTTTTAAAGTGTAGCTCAGTGTGAAGCATTTGTATATGTCACGTGTCAAACGAGCAACAATATACAATCCTCGGACACTTTTAAATGTGTATAAAGAGTCACATTCTCTGGACTATCTTTTTTTATTGGCTTCCCTTCATGGAATTAGCATAATGGGTTATGCTGGCATTAAAATGGAGAAATATATATTGAGTAATGCTCAATTACAGTGTTGTTTTATGTCTTTCTTATTTAAATAAATATGAAAGACATATGTAATTCCGTTCTCTCCTATTCTCCTGTAGGAGATATTTTTTTAGAAGTGATTGAGTAATTGGATTTTCCTTTATGTTCTAGGCCCTCCAACCCATTTACTATTCAGCTTTATCCGGACCATTGGTTATTGTGTAAAAATATTATAAATTCATAGTAATTTGTATATTTTTATACTTGCCAATGGCCCAGACGGGGACAGCCCTCCCATGAGTGGGCACTCATACCTCCCCGCTGATTATAACATTTAGCAGGCACTGTAGAAGGAATGATATTTGACGGCAATTTCGGTACTTCCTGGACACTGTGCATGCGCAGAGGTCAAATGTATGGAGGGCCACATAGGACATGAAATTTTCGGTTTTTTATGCAAATTTGGGGGATTGGGGGGCAAAATTTGTGTTTGGCCCTGGATAATTTAAGTTAGCACCAGCTGTGTCAGCCATTGGTAAGTATAAAAATATACAAATTACTATGAATTTATAATTTTCCAAACTGAGAGGCTGATCTGAATCAAATTTGATTTGAGTGCTTATTGGGTCATAAGTACTTAATTTATGCCCCTAAAAATTTTCCCGTCGCCCCATGGGAACTGCAGGAGCTAAAAATAGAAAAAAATTAAAATACCCATATCTCCAAAACTACTCGGCACTGAGAATTCTTATATGGTGTGAAGCTTCCTTAGGACCAGCAGAATGGAATGGTAAAAAAAAATTGCTATCGGTTTTATCATAGGGTACTTTTTCGGGACTTTGAAAAAATGCTGACTCAGCATTTTTTTAACACTGTGGGTAATGGGGAAAACATTTAAGACTCTTCTCCCAAACCACTGCTTCAAAAGCTTTCAAATTTCACAAATAACATCTTTGGAAGATTGTTTCACAGGTTTATTGAAATCAAATCCCTGGCTCCATATTTGGGCTCTCTATGGGAGCCCAATTAGTGCAGTATGAGGATTATTCTTTAAAAATCTTCTTCTTCAGATCCACCGATAGAATCTTTTTGATATTTGGTATACAGCATCCATAGGGGGGGTGAGATTCAGGTTTGTTCAAACCAAGTACCTGGGTTCATATTTTGGCTCTCTGTGGGAGCCTGAATTATAACTTAGTTCAAAATGAGGAATTTTCTTTAAAAATCTTCTTCAGATCCAGCTGTCGGAATGTTTTGATATTTGGTATGCAGCATCTTTAAGGGGGTGAGATTCAAGTTTGTTCAAGCCAAGTCCCTGGGTTCATATTTGGGCTCCCTGGGGAGCCTGAATTGTACCAAAGTTTCTATTTTCCGAACTGAGAGGCCATTTTGAATGAAATTTGATATGAGGGCTTATTGGGTCATAAGTACTTAATTTATGCAAAAAAAAAGTTTCCCGTCGCCCCATGGGAACCGCAGGAGCTAAAAATAGAGAAAATTTAAAATGCCCATATCTCCAAAAATACACGGCACTGAGAATTTTTATTTTGTGTGAAACTTCCTTAGGAACAGCAGAAAGGAATGGTCCAAAAAGAAAATTTGCTATCGGTTTTATCACAGGGTACTTTTCCAGGACTTTTGAAAAAATGCTGAGTCATCATTTTCTAACACTGAGTAATGGGAAAAGCATTAAAGAATCTTGTTCTGCCATACCACTGCTTCAAAGGCTTTCATATTTCACATATAACATCTTTGGAAGATTCATTCACATGTTTGTTGAAATCAAATCCCTGGGTCCATATTTGGGCTCTCTATGGGAGCCCAAACATTCAGATTAGTGCAATATGAGGAATATTCTTTAAAAATCTTCTTCCAATCCACCAATCAGAATCTTTTGATATTTGGAATGCAATATCCTTAGGGGGGTGAGATTCAAGTTTGTTCAAGCCAAGTATCTGGGTTCATATATGGGCTCCCTGTGGGAGCCCGAATTATAACTTAGTTCAATATGAGGAATATTCTTTAAAAATATTTTTCTTCAGATCCCGTAGTCAGAATCTTTTGATATTTGGTATACAGCATCCTTAGGGAGGTGAGATTCAAATTTATTCAAGCCAAGTCCCTGGGTTCATATTATAACTTAGTTCAATATGAGAAATATTCTTTAAAAACAATTTTTTTTTCAGATTCACTAGTCAGAATCTTTTGATATTTGGTACAAGCTTTTCTTAGGAGGGGAAGATGCAACTTGTTCAAATCAATTCCCTGGGTTGATATTTAGGCTACCATGTCAGGTGAGCACCCTCAGGCCCCCTGGGGGGCCTCTTGTTAAGAATTAATTCTCTACTGTGCAAAAGAAATTAAAACTTTTAAGCATTAAAAGGACTTTACCAGCTAGAATCTGCTTCATTGTTGTAGCAGGTACCGTACTGACCCGGGAATATGCCCAGGGGGAACATGGAGCAAAAGAGGGAAAAAGTGAATGGGTGGGCTTATTTTTGAGAGGTCAAGCCTGCAGCAGAATTTGGATGCAAAGTCGACGCAAAGTTAATCCCATAACAAAGATGCAGATTGGCTGCATGCACCTGTGTAATTTACAAATTGAATAGCTAAAGAAAAAAATGTAAAACAATTTCAACAAAACCATATCATGAGACCTCCTTCTTGGAATGAGTTCATTGAGCGCGTTCCAAGGAGGGGTCACAGGATATGGTTCTGTTGAAATTTTTTGATACATTTGAAAAAGAAATAATTAAAATAATAAATTTGTTATCGTGAACTGGGTATGGGGTTCTTTTTCATTGTAACAGCTTATATTTACCAACATGGTTGTCAGCGATGTTGTCATTACAAAGTTAGGGACTGGGCTTATTTACAAGAAGGGGACTCTGAAACTGAAATCTGAAAAGTTGGTAGGTCAGGGTAGGTAGGCTTATTTTCAATTGTGGGCTTATACCCGGGTCAGTACGGTATTTTGCATGACTGTTGAGTATGTCTTTTTTTTATTTTTGATCAGAAACTGTCCTGTTCCAACTGATCTCTTAATCATACGTTTATTCAAAGCTACATCAAAATAGTGTGGAGTAGTCTCTAAAATTTTTCTGAACATTCCTGGAAAATGTCTTGAATAGATCCATGAATACCATTCCAAAAACAGTCATAATTCAGTGTTGAAAATCTGATAATCTGGGTTGTGAAAGTGTCATACAGGCTCCAGATTTTACAACAAAAAAATTGTTCACTTTCATACCTAGTTGATAAAACACCTCAAGAATGCCTTTATATTTCAGGTGCTTCGAGGTCTGGACTACATTGATGGGGCAAATGCTGTGCAGCTGAAGGGTCGTGTAGCTTGCACCATCAGTAACCATGAGCTTATGATAACAGAAATGATATTTGAGAATGTCTTGTCTGACTTGCATCCTACAGAAATAGCTGCAGTTCTGTCATGTTTTGTTTTTGAACAGAAAAGGTGCAGTGAACCAAAACTGATTGATAGCTTACAAAATGTAAGTAGAGTTCTACATATGTTATCAACACTATGAGTTGATTGAAAAACTTGCATCAAGCCGAGATGGTGTTCATATTAAGTATCATGGCGAGCCCTTTAAAGTTTGCCATGATACATAATAAGAACACCATCTAGGCTTAATACAAGGTTCTCGATCAACACATAGTGGTGATGACAAATTTATCTTACCATCTCGGAAACCCACTTGACAGTAATAATCAATTTATCATACAGTATTCCTCCCTTTCTTGGTTTGCATCAAGCCTGATAATAAGCAGACTGTCATCTGCAAAATGAGGTCCCCAGATGGTGAATTTGGTGATGCTATCCTGCACAGCAGGGTAGCATCACTAAATTGATCCTCTGTGAACCTCAATCTGAATCAAGGTCTCAAGCCTAAACAGAAAGATGTACCCAAAGGATAAATTGGATCACCATGGGGTAGCATCAGCAAATTCAGCCTCTGGGGGCCTCATTCTGCAAATGACAGACTGCTTATATTCAGGCTTGGTTCGCATATATTTTGACAACCATTCAGTGTTTATGAATTGATTTTTTATGAACGAAAATTATGATGACGTTATGATATTAAATTTTTGAGCTGTGCAGGACATAATTCCCTTTCATTGTTCCACTTGTATAATAACTGACAAAATTTATAGTAGTGTTTCAGCAGTGTGTTTCTTTTATTTTTTTCAGCTTTAGCACATGGTATGCCTATATAAAAATTATCATCATGGCAAAAATTGGTCTAGTCTAATTTATTTTGCTTGAGTTGGAGATATTTATTTGCCATGTAATTACTGTTATCAAAAGGATGACCTCGACATGTGTAATCAGTTTTCTATGAATGCTTGTAAAAACATTCTCTTACTGAATTGAATGATCGCACATGCTTACCAAAGTTACTATGGATGATACAAATTTGTACCAGTCTTGACTTTTTAGTTTGTATGAGGGGAAAAATTGTTTGCTTGTAAGATATTTAAGGATATTTGAATGTCTTTGTAGTGTGTCTTGGAATCCCCCATGACCTTTGTAAAAATTGCTTGTGTTCCTGGCTTGAAAATAAACCACAAATGATCATTTAGGTTATGTGGGGGTTACGTCAAGCAGATAGTATGTGAACAAACTGCAGGTTATGACAAAATAATACAAAATAAATAAAATTCCTAATCCCGCATGTTTTGCCAGTCAGACTTGACAGTATTTAGGAAACAGTTCGGCACAACGGTTACACATTTCATCCAGATATGAATAGAGTGACATGCTGTTTCTGCCAAAATAAACAGCAACAACTAATGCACGATCTTGCCAAAGCAAGATCGCACATTAGTTGTTGCAGTTTATTTTGGTGGAAATGAAGTTAACACATAAACAGCGTGCCTGGTGTAGTAAAACACAGAGAAGGTGGAAAAGTATCACTTTTTTTCCGATATGTTACCACTGCATTATATTGCATAACCTGCTAAAGGGTTATGGTGTAAGCTGTTTATTTTCAGGATTGTGTTGGCCTGCAACATTAGAAATTGCATTGTTCCTGTAGCTTATATTTCTGTTTCCCACACTGTATGGTTCCTGTGCTAGAAACGGATTGGTGAGACCTCATTAGTAGAACACAACTATGCAGCTGAGAGGCACCTTTTGAGATGGAAATTAAATGGAATATATTATTTTTATCTCCTCTCCCCCATAAAATAATTTGGAGGGATATAATCATAGTGTTGTATATCTGTGGAAATAGTTTGTGTCTGTTTTGTACTTAAAATACTCCTTGACTGAT
Organism: Pictodentalium vernedei; assembly: GCA_031216915.1. Classification (NCBI taxonomy): domain Eukaryota; kingdom Metazoa; phylum Mollusca; class Scaphopoda; order Dentaliida; family Dentaliidae; genus Pictodentalium; species Pictodentalium vernedei. The sequence goes on from CM062291.1 coordinate 102,910,325, forward strand.
CTTGACAGAGACTGATAAATAGATTTGGCATAATGGCAGACACCCTTGAATTAATAAACTTGGAAGGAAAAAGTTACTTTAGAATTTCATCATTGTAAAATAGATCATGATAATGACATATGGCAGACAAAAGGTGATTTGCAACTTGATCGTCCAATCTATTGGTATACTGCCATAATCTTACTCATAAGTATAGGAAAAATTTTAACATAACCATTTACCTAATATGAAAGGCAGACGACACTTGCAGATAAATTCTTGAATAACTCAGGTTTTTCAATTTTTTTCTTCATAATCATAGCTCAACGAGCTCATTCAAATGAGGGGTCATAAGCTATGTTTTTGAGACAAAAAAATGGAAAAAAATAATGAAAATTGAATGGTGATTTTTGTGAATAACATTAAGACAGCCAGTTCTTAGTTCACAGTTCACAGCACAAAGGTAGTCTATTCAGTGGTCCACAAAGTGCTAATATGTCCCCGTGGGAACCCTGGGAAGTAAGCAGCACTTGTTTACTGTGGTAAACCAGTTCCGCTTTACTAGTAAAATAGGACCCAGTCACCAATGCTTGGGGTGAAAGTCCTCTAAAATGGGCAACATGTAGATCAACGATTGACTAAACTTGACTTCATCTCCATGTTGTGTCACGATTAGCCATGGTGCATAAATATGTAACGTTAACCACCAACAAACAAACAGTGCTAATATGGTTTACAAGTTTCTAAAGGACAACTGAAGTAGGGCATGGGTGTAAGTCGAACCACAAGGAGACTGAGTACAAAATCATACTGTGTGTACTGTAATTATGTCTCCCCTTCCCAGAAGGGAGACATATTGTTTTAAGGCCTCACAAAGTAGATACTCTGTTTCTCAGGCCATTTTTTGTAAAATTGCATGCGTGCGGGCGTTTTTTTATTTTATTTTTTATTTTTGTAATTACTTCTTTGCCATTGAAAAGTTCATGTTCTTGGTTTGTTTTATGTTTTAGGCCCCATAATCTACTTAATAGCATGGGTGGTGGTGTATTACGTCCCTGGAGTGCAAGAAGGCTTTGCAATGCTAAAGCATTGCAAAGCCTTCTTGCACTCAAGAGACAATTTTATTAACTTGGGTAAAATATCAGACATAATCAATTCGATTTTGTTTTTAGCTCTGCTGACAAAGTCAGCCTTTTCTTATACTGATTCATCCGTCGTCTGTCGTCCATCTGTCCGTCCGTCCGTCCGTCGTCAACATTTTATTTGTCCGAGCCATAATTTCTAAACCGCTGAATATTTTTCTACCAAACTTCATAACAGTATGTATTATCAATAGACGGTGTGTCATCAATTATTCTGCGGTCTGTAAATCCACAGGGTCAAGGTCACAGGTCACAGGATCAATAAAAATCTGTTTCTCAGGCCCTCCCGCATGGTCCTTTTGGCTGCCGCATGCTCTCTTTTTATAACCTATCCAAACTTAAAAACAAGAGGCCTGTCACGCCTAGAGAGCTCCGCTGAGGGCCACTGATCGCATGGGCATGTTTTCTAATACTAATATTGTTACAAACTTTAGCCGAAAAATTTTCAGTTGTCACGAAAATTATGGCTTGGATCGATTACATAATTTCTGAACCGCTGAATATTTTTACACCAAACTTCATAACAATATGTATTATCAATAGACGGTGTGTCATCAATTATTCTACGGTCTGTAAACCCACAGGGTCAAGGTCACAGGATCAAGAAAATCTTAGATATTTTATGATCCTGTGACCTGTGACCTTGACCCTGTGGATTTACAGACCGCAGAATCATAAAATATCTAAGATTTTCTTGATCCTGTGACCTTGACCCTGTGGGTTTACAGACCGTAGAATAATTGATGACACACCGTCTATTGATAATACATATTGTTATGAAGTTTGGTGTAAAAATATTCAGCGGTTCAGAAATTATGGCTTGGACAAACAAATATCAAAAAAGAGAGCATGCGGCAGCCAAAAGGACCATGCGGGAGGGCCTGAGAAACAGATTTTTATTTTTTTTAGGCCTAATGCATTTTCTTTGTCGGGGCATAACTTTTTAGCTCACCTGACTTTCAGTCAGGAGAGCTATAGTGATCACTCACCGTCTGTCGTCCGGCATCCGTGAACATGGTGTTTGCGTCTTCTCCTCCCAAACCGCTGAACCAATTTAATTGATATTTGAGATACTAGTTTGTTATGACATCGCAATTTGATTTTGTTCAAATCAAGTTGCCTCGCCCGTGGGTAGGGCCACACCCAAAAAGTGTGCTGAAATCTTAAAAAATCTTCTTCTCATGAACCAGCAGTAGCAGAGACTTGATATTCGGTGTGCAGCTTTCTTTTGAGGTGTAGACTCAGATTTGTTCAAGAGAAGTTTGTGGGGCTATACTTGGCGTCGTTATGGGAGGGTCAAAATTTTTGCCCCGCCCAAAATTTCTATTTTCCAAACCAAGAGGCTGATTTGAACCAAATTTTATGTGATGGCTTATTGGGTCATAAGTACCTAATTTATGCTGATTGTTTTCCCCCGTAGCCCCATGGGAACCACAGGAGCTAAAGATAGAAAAAAATTAAAATACCCATATCTCCAAAACTGCACCGCACCGAGAATTTTTATTTGGTGTGATGCGTCCTTAGGACCAACAGAAAGAATTGGTAAAAAAAAATTGCCATCGGTTTTATCATAGGGTACAGTTTCGGGACTTTGAAAAAGTGCTGAGTAAACACTTTTTAACACTGTAGGCAATGGGAAAAAGATTAAAAAATCTTCCTCTCCAGATCCAGCAGGCAGAGTCTTTTGATATTTGGTATGCAACATTGTAGGGTGGATCTGATTCAAGTTTGTTCAAATCGGCTCCCTGGGTTCATATTTGGGCTCAGTATAGGAGCCCGATTTCGAACTTAGTGCATTTCAGACAAATTTCTTAAAAAATCTTCTTCTCCAGATCCAGCAGGCAGAATCTTTTGATATTTGGCATGCAACATTGTGGGGTGGATCTGATTCAAGTTTGTTCAAATCGTCCCCTGGGTTTATATTTGGGCTCAGTATAGGAGCCCAAATTTGAACTTAATGCATTTCAGGCAAATTTCTTTGAAAATCTTCTTCTCCACATCCAGCAGGCAGAATCTTTTGATATTTGGTATGCAACATTGTGGGGTGGATCTGATTCAAGTTTGTTCAAATTGGCCCCTTGGGTTTATATTTGGGCTTAGTATAGGAGCCCAAATTTGAACTTAGTGCATTTCGGGCAAATTTCTTTGAAAATCTTCTTCTCAAGATCCAGCAGGCAGAATCTTTTGATATTGGGTATGCAACATTGTGGGGTGGATCTGATTCAAGTTTGTTCAAATCGGCTCCCTGGGTTTATATTTGGGCTCAGTATAGGAGCCCAAATTTGAACTTAGTGCTTTTCAGGCAAATTTCTTAAAAAATCTTCTTCTCCAGATCCAGCAGGCAGAATTTTTTGATATTTAGTATGCAACATTGTGGGGTGGATCTGATTCTATTTTGTTCAAATCGGCTTCCTAGATTCATATTTGGGCTCACTATAGAAGCTCGAATTCGAACTTAGTGCATTTCAGGCAAATTTCTTCAAAAATCTTCTTCTCCAGATCCTGCAGGCAGAATCTTTTGATATTTGGTATGCAACATTGTGGGGTGGATCTGATTCCAATTTGTTCAAATCGGCCACCTGGATTCATATTTGGGCTCACTATAGAAGCCCAAATTCAAACATAGTGCATTTCAGGCAAATTTCTTCAAAAATCTTCTCCAGATCCAGCAGGCAGAATCTTGTGATATTTAGTATGCAACATTGTGGGGTGGATCTGCTTCAAGTTTGTTCAAATTGGCCCCCCTGGGTTTATATTTGGGCTCAGTATAGGTGCCCAAATTTGAACTTAGTGCATTTCAGGCAAATTTCTTTGAAAATCTTCTTCTCAAGATCCAGCAGGCAGAATCTTGTGATATTTGGTATGCAGCATCCTTAGGGGGGTGAGATGCAAGTTTGTTCAAGCCATGTCCCTAGGTCCATATCTGTGGGAGCTTGAATTGTAACTTTGTTCGAAATGAGGAATTTTCTTAAAAAATCTTCTTCTTCAGATCCAGCAGTCGGAATGGTTTGATATGTGGTGAGTAGCATCCTTGGGGGGGGGGGGGGGGGGGGGGGGGAGGGGATTCAAGTGTGTTAAAGCCAAGTCCATGGGTCTATATTTGGGCTCCCTGTGGGAGCCCAAATTATAACGTAGTCAATATGAGGAATTTTTCTTTAAAAATCTTCTTCTTCAGATTCAGCAGTTGGAATGTTTTGATCTTTGGCATGGAGCAACCTTAGGGGGCTGAGATTCAAGTTTGTTCAAGCCAAGTCCCTTGGTTCATATTTGGGCTCACTATGGGAGCCTGAATGACAACTTAGTTCAAAATGAGGAATTTTCTTTAAAAATCTTCAGATCCAGCAGATGAATGCTTTTGATATTATTTATGCAGCATCCTTAGGGGGGTAAGATTCAAGTTTGTTCAAGCCATGTCCCTAGGTCCATATTTGGGCTGATTGTGGGAGCTCGAATTGTAACTTTGTTCAAAATGAGGAATTTTCTTTAAAAATCTTCTTCTTCAGATCCAGCAGTCGGAATGTTTTGATAATTGGTGTGCAGAATCCTTAGGGGTGTGAGTTTCAGGTTTGTTAAAGCCAAGTCCCTGGGTTCATATATGGGCTCCCTGTGGGAGCCCGAATTATGACTTAGTTCAATATGAGGAATATTCTTTAAAAATCTTTTTTTAGATCCACTGGTCAGAATATTTGGATATTTGGTTTCAGCTTTTATTAGGAGGAGCAGATGCAACTTGTGGAAATCAATTCTCTGGGTTGATATTTAGGCTACCATGTCAGGTGGGCGCCCTCAGGCCCCCTGGGGCCTCTTGTTTGTCTTTTGACCTAGACCATAGATATTTGGCATGTGGATGTATCACCATGAGCCGGTGTGTCACATACCATAGTGACCTTCATGTGACCTTGACCTTTGACCTGAAGGTCAGATTTATGTGCTTTTTAAGGGAAACTTTGTCTGGGGCATAACTTTTTTGTCTTTTGACCTAGACCTTAGATATTTGGCATGTGGATGTATCACCATGAGGCAGTTTGTCGCATACCATAGTGACCTTCATGTGACCTTGACCTTTGACCTGAAGGTCAGATTTATGTACTTTTTTAAGGGAAACTTCGTCCGGACCAGAACTTTTTATCTGCGTCGCCAGCAGCAGAGCAGGTCTAGTAACCGCTCGAATCCGTCCGTCAGTCTGTCTGAAACACTTCTTCCATCAAAGTTTTCTTGGCTTCTATGAAAGGGAATGATTTTATATTTGGTCTGCTGCTCCATAATGATGAGTTGTATCGTGTATCTAATTTTCAGATCTGCCGTGCAGCCACTTCCTGTTTGCCGATCAATTGCATGCAGCGATGCAGGTCCAGACCCGGTATTGGTCTTGGCTTGTGTGTCTTTTGACCTAGACCTTAGATATTTGGCATGTTGATGTATCACCATGAGCCGGTGTGTCGCGTACCATAGTGACCTTCATGTGACCTTGACCTTTGACCTGAAGGTCAGATTTATGTGCTTTTTTAAGGGAATTATGTCTCCCCTTCCCAGAATATTATTCATGTATATATAATATGCAGTGCATTAAATAGAAAGGAAGGGGGGGGACATATGTTTTAGTGTGCTAAAACAGTTTCTAGTTTAACCTGTTTTTAACACAACTAGCCAACACCATCTGAAAAAATTTTCTGTTTCACTAAAAGTTTCAAAGTTTTGCTCCAAAACATAATTTATGACTACTTGCCTCTCCATTGGCAGGATCTCAGTGATCTGATCTAGTTCCAGTTTGGGGTCAAAAGCTATGTTTTTATTAAGTTGAAAAATAATAAAATTTTAAATGCTTTTTTTTGTAAATGGAACTGTCCAGATACAGCTGGTACATGAGGGAAGCATTAGTTGCCCTGAAAATAGAAATTTTGGTGCATTTGAACATTATTCAAATGTACAAAATTTTATCTCTGTAAAAACTTTTATTTTATTTCACAAAAGAGTGGAGAAGTCATGTGTCCTGTCCATTATAGGAAAAGGGAAATTAAATTTCAGGATTCCTTTTCTTTTATTAGGGTCAGAAAAGAGTGTTGGAAATAGCGGAAAAGATTGGGATAATACAAAGACAGAATGGAATGGAAATCCCAGTCGAGCAGTTCAAAGAAAAATTTCATTTTGGATTAATGGAAGTAGTATTCGAATGGACAAGAGGCTTGGTAATACTTTATTCTTTTACAATATTATTCTAACCCCTGATGTCATTTTTCTTAAAACCTTCTGCACACTGAAGTCAAAATACTGAAATTTCAAATAACAATTTTTTTCCCATAATGCAACTCGGAATTTAACCAATTTTGGGGAGTATGGTGGCTCAGTGGTTATGGCATTGAACTTCAAACTGAAAGGTTCATGGTTTGATCTCTGCCAGGGGTAATTGTGTTGTATCCTTGGGCAAGGCACTTCATCCTGTTTACTAAGACGTACTGCACTTCGATGATGCAATGATAACCCTGCTTATATGGAGTTAGTATGTTGGGGAGTCTGGTAGTTACTCGACATTGCTTGGTGGTTCTCTTCGGGTACTCTGGCTTCCTCCACACATAAAACTGTGCAGCATGAGGTGATCCTGGCTGTTGAAAGTGAAATTCTTGTCTGAACATTGTGTCTGTATCACAATCATAAGTATAAACAAGATGAATTGGTTAAATTCCTAATTGCATTGTGTAAAAAATTTGCCACTTGAAATTTCATATTTTAACGTCAGTAAGCAGTGTGTTAACTAGTAGAGTGCTGGAAGCCCATATTTGGGCTTTATTCTGAAGTACATGTACAACAACTCAAATGGTTCATATTCTGTGTATGTGCTTCATATTAACTCAGAAGTGACACTATTTTGTCTGTATGTATTTAGTCTGTATGTATTTGCCATGTTATAATTTATGGGAGGGCGCCTAAAGGCACTCTCCCATAAATTGTCACAAGGTCAGGACATCTGAACAAATTTTGACAACTAAAAATAATTTAGCACTACCAGTTAATAGGGACCTTATTACCTTTTATATTGCCAGAGTAACAAATGACAGAGGTCTTTTTTTCAAATGACTACAAATTTACATTGTTTGCCTTCTCAGTATGTCTGAGGACATGACCCTCGTTGAAATGAGCTCATGAGATTTTCAGTATCTGCAGTATCAAGGTCAGATTTGATTTTGAACTATTTTCAACGTTTTTGTATTAGATTTTTCAGGTTTTTTGCTATTAAGATTTTCAGCTACAATGGGCTTTAGATATTTTTTGATGAAAGTTATGGTAAATGGTTTGATATTTGGAAATTATATGCAGTTAAAAGGATTACTCTATTAAGAAGTATTCAGTTAAGTGGACATTACTGCATCTTAAAAATCAGGAAGTTCACATCCTTTTAAGTGTTGGGACTATGAAAGTGTTTGAAATTTTTTATTTTTATCTCAGCTACCCTTTATAGAATTTCCTGTTGTCATATATAGAACACTGTTTACTTGTACAAGATTAACCTCCACGCTCTGGTGTAAAAATGTGAAAATTCAAGCAGCATTTTTTCCTGTAATCCAACTTGGAATTTAACCAATTCAGTCTTGTTTGATAGAGTTGAGACCATGTTTATTTTTATATTTCAGCCTTTCTCCAAAATAATTGAATTAACTGATGTACAAGAAGGTATTATAGTTAGATGTATTCAACGGCTGAATGAAACATTACGTGATGTGAGAAGTGCTGCTAGACTTATAGGTGATCCAGTGTTGTTTCAGAAGATGGATGAAACTTCAAGTCTTATTAAGCGAGATATTGTATTTGCTGCCAGTTTATATTTATAAATGTTACAGTATGGCCACTGCAGACTGGTCACTTTCCACGGGTAGGCAATACTTCCCGGACGCAATAATTATTAGATTCCAAACACTGATTATAGGAATAATCACCAAAAATTTAATTAATGCAGCACCAGAGACAACCCGGTGCTTCATTAATAAAATTTTGCTGCTGCTGATTTTTATTACATGATAAAAACACACATGGACATCACTGACCATGCATGGATTACGACCAGTTCACGGTGACTGTACTGTACAACAATAAAATAAATATTTTTATTTTTATTGATGTCTGAGTTTGGATTTGTGTGATGTTCACCTAATTTATTGATCGTGCTGACCCAAAACTGTTTAATGCCACATTTTTAGTCATATCTGGATATTTTAATGCCAAACAAAGTGTTTTGGTGCCAAAATACCAATGGGAGGGGACTTCACTGCCTGATCCAAATAAACTGATTGAGTTTTTAAAAATGAACTGGCTATTATTTCAAGAATGAATGGAGAATTGGTCACGGAAAAAATGTGACAGAACTCGAAAGTTCTGATGAATTAGTCAGTACATGAAAAGGGTAGTAAGCCGTATATATCAACCCAATCTAAAAGATTCTGCACTTGAGGATGCGACGTGCATCCCATAAGTGGACAGATGTCGGTGTTTCTCGTACACAGACTGCTCGTGGTGGACTGGTGGCTGCTCGGCTGTTCTTTCTATTTTTTGTTTTCCTCCGCTTCTTCTTTGGAGGTGGAGGTGGCGATGCCTTGATTATTGGCGATGGAGGTTGTGGTATCGCCCTGTTTTGTGGTAAAGATGTTGCTGAATCGACGTTGACACATAGTTCAGCCACTTTCTAAGTTCAGCCAGCTGGTTTCTCATGATTTTCATGTTGTTCGTGTTTTTGATTTCAAAGCTTTCAAGCTGTTGAAGAGCGGTTTTTGCCAAGTCCTCTTCTGTTTGTTGTGGTTCTTCTTCAGTGCCTAAGATCTGTTCTTCTAGTTCATGGGCAAGCTTACTTATTTCTTCGTCATCTTCCTGTTTAGACTGGGGGTCCAGGCTGGAGATGGTACCGGAGAGAGAGATGTCTGTTGTCCAGGTGTGGACCAGAGCTCGGCTGGGCAAAGGTGCTACCACTCCACTGAGAGTCCGATGGCCTGGCTGCTGGCATCTTTTGTGTCCTTGTTGGAGCCATTCCAGGTGGTATTGGAAAGTCCAATATCACCTGGGAGGTATCACCAGAAACATGGATGGTCCAGTTTCTGGTTTTACCCACATTCAGACATGATAACATGTCAGATAGCTTCTGTTGTAGATTCATTCTGGCTGTAATTAGTGGTGCTAACGGAGAGTCCAGTGAGCGTCCGAGCTGATCAACAGTCGATGATAATGATGATAATGTATATATCAACTGCAAGATTCGACAGTATAATGCAAAGGCTGGTTACCTAAATTATATATATAAGCCACTGATTCAATTGGTGGTCGGGTTGGTTACTGTCTGTTGTTGCACTTAGATGATAACAAATTAATCGACTAATTACATTTAACCCTTTACCCAACATGAAAAGCAGGCGACACATTTGTGAACTAAATTCTTGAATAACTAATTTTTTTTATTTTCTGTCTCAAAAACATAGGTTATGACCCCTCTTTGGAACGAGCTCATTGAGCTCGTTCCAAAGAGGGGTCATAACCTATGTTTTTGAGACAAAAAATTAAAAAAATAATGAAAATTAATTGGCGATTTTTGTGAATAGTGCTGGCCAGTTTTGGCTGTTATGTTGGGTAAAGGGTTAATCCACTCAGCTTAGTGGGCCGCGGGTCTTTACAAAAGGCAGTGTTTAAATAGATAAATACTTCAGTATTTATCTAAATAAATCTGCCTTTTGTAAAGTTGATAACGTACAATGTTTTGCAGAGAAAAAAAACAATGCCTCATTACCACTCACTGACAACTGACGTTGAACATTTGTCCAGATGCTATTTCTAACACCTTATTGACAATAGAAGTCATAAAACATTTTATTTTTTGTTTAGTCATTGATCGCGCTCTTCACTGCCACATTGGCAATCCTTCACAAGTTAAAAGCTTTTTCGCGCCAAAATTTTAGCCAAGAAAGAGTTTTTGGTGCCAAAATCAATATTTTTAGTGCAATTGGCAAAATTGGTGCTGACAGTGTGAACACTGGATACTAATGTGGAGTTTGAATGACACTAAGATAGTTTCTGTTTTGATCAGGTAATTTTTTACGGGAATGTTTTATGTTGCAATAAATATACAGAATAAGGTATTGAAAAATTCTTTAAATTCATACAATCCCAACAGGCCTTCAAATATTTTTTTTTAATTTTGGGGGGAGTGTGGTGGGATATCTGTCATGGGAACAAGTACCATCATGCACCTGCTACCTGACACAAAGATTGCAATGTAATAGGATCAAGCACCATTACAAAGAGAAATTGTGTATATTATTCTCTGCATACCAGTTTGTGCTCATCACACAGCAGAAGTATATTAATTGTGCATTATCCACATGCTAATTGTATATGTAGATGTTATCAAAGTTTTTGAGAGTGCAGTGGCTTAGTGGTTCCAGCTTCCTCCGCCCTGGCTGTCAAAAGTGTCATTATACCCCAATAAATAAATAAATAAAATCTTTCCTTGTTATCATTTACCGGAAAGCTCTGTATAAGAGAGCTTTCCGGTAAACAGTTGAAGTTGGTTAGGTCTACTAAGTTTGTATAAATTTACATCAAGTTGCAAGTAATTGGACTGGTCATTATGCCATAAATAGATGAATTATTTTCCACCACTACATGCAAATTAGGCCTGTCATTGACTATGACAGACTGTTTATTTCCAGACTTTTGTAGCAAATATATTTATACCCCCCGCAAACAAAGTTTGGGGGGGGGGGGGGGGGGGGGGGTATATAGGAATCACCCTGTCCGTCCGTCTGTCTGTCTGTCCTTCTGTCCATCCTTATAAGCACAACTCCTCCTAAACCGTTTGAAGAATTTTCATGAAACTTTACACAATGGAAGAACTCCATATGAAGATGTGCATGAAGCAATATAATTCCGTTCTGACTTTTCCAAGGGGAGATAATCTAACTTATACCGTCTGTCCATCCTTATAAGCACAACTCCTCCTAAACTGTTTGAAGAATTTTCATGAAACTTTACACAATGGAAGAACTCTATATGAAGATGTGCATGAAGCAATATAATTCCGTTCTGACATTTCCAAGGGGAGATAATCTAACTTATACCATCTGTCCATCCTTGTAAGCGCAACTCCTCCTAAACCGTTTGAAGAATTTTCATGAAACTTTACACAATGGAAGAATTCCATATGAAAATGTGCATGAAGCAATATAATTCCGGTCTGACATTTCCAAGGGGAGATAATCTAACTTATACATTTCAGGCGTGGGGGGGGGGGGGGGAGGTATCACTTTGTGAGTTTGCTCACAGTACCTCTAGTTTGCAATGAAAAATTCATTTGATCACAGACTATTCCAAAACAAATAAGAACTTCAACAAGACCAAATAAAAAATACATTTGGTTCTCGAGTAATGAGAAGGGGAGGTTTTTATTTTTATGCTCCCGACTCTCTTGGGGAATTAATGTTTTTGTTATGTCACTCCATCCATCTGTTAACTTTGTTTCCGTCCAATAGCTAAAGAACCGCTTATTTGATGAAATCATAATTTTCGGGGTTACTTGTGGATGACTAGACAATGCTTTCTTTCCATTTTGGTCCAGCTAGCCAATTCAATATAGCCACAATATTAAATTTGGTTTCCATCCAATAACTAATGAATGTTGACTCGATTTATTATTCATTGTTGGTGTCTAGAGAAAGCTTCCTTTCAATGTCGGACCAGTCAGCTGAATCAAGATGACTGCCAGTGACCAATTCATTATGGCTTCCATGGTGTCCATCTTGAATTTGGTTTCTGTCCAATAACTAATGAATACAGACTCCAATCAATTTAATTTTTAGCTCATCTTGACAAAGTCAAGCTGAGCTATTGCCATCACTTCTCGTCCGTCGGCGAACGAACATACATTAGTACGTACGTCCGCAATTTCCTTTGGCACACCTCACAGGTCGCATTTATGATCTGATTGCTTTGAAACTTGGTATGCTTGTTTGGGGTGACCTCTAGATGGGAGCTATCGATATTTTTATACTGTACCAATGACCCAGACTTAGCTGGTGCTACCTCTTAAATATTTAGGGCCAAACACTAATTTTACCCCCCAATCTCCCAAATTTGCATCAAAATCCGGAAATTACATGTCCTATATGGTCCTCCATACTTTTACTCCACTGCACATGCGCAGTGTCAAGGAGATCTCGAAATTGGTGCAATTATCATTCTTTGTTTGAAGCTCACATCAGTTACATCTCACTGATATTTGTGCTTGTAAATCTCAGTTTAAATGATGCCAGACACATAATTATGAGAGAAAGGGTGGATCTAAGGAGGAAATAGAAGAATGAGAGGAAGAAACAGTGACAGGAAATGTTCAGGGCTGTAACTTATAATTTTTTTACGAAATTATTTCATGTTGCCTATTTTCGAGGCATGGCCCTTATGTTGTCATTCTTGCTATGAATGTACCATTGTTGTTCAGTGTTTCCTCTCTCCCTTTCCTTTATTCCCCCCTAGCTATTCTCCCATGCTTTTGGCATATTTTTTGTAATGTTGATTACTAAAATTTCTTGGGAGTTTTGGCTTGGTAACAGAATAATATTCTGTTTTTTCCCCATGTTTATGTCCTCACCCTTGGGTGTTTAGGCGTTTTGGTCTGCATCTACCATCTGATGTTCTGCAGTTTCTTCTCTGGAAGTCTCTGTTTTGCATCAGATAGTGTTTAAATTGGTAACTAATTTCGGGCCATGTTTATCAGTGCCCAGTTTTTGTACACTTTTTGTTTATGTTCACAATGGTTACTTCTGATAGTGATTACTTGTCTTCTGCTTAGTTCAGTTCATAGCAAGATACATTAATATTGTCCGTAAGTGTTACATTAATTTTTTGAAATGGTTTTAAAATTTTTGTCCACACTTAGGCTTTTGGGGGATCCATTTGGGCTCATTGTTCCCATTGGGAACTTGGGCTCTTCTGAAAATTTTTTCAAAATTTTTTTTTTTTGAAATTATTTTCTTTCGAAATGTTATAATGGATTATATTATATTATGTATCTTTGTTTCAAGGGTTAGTGCGAGCACTATGACTGTGTATATTTTTTCTTGATGAAAGAATATTGTTCAAATTGTAATGCGAGGAAATCTTCCTCTAATTCTCAGGTTCATTGTGTTTCATGTAGTCAGTGTATTCGCACTAATTCTTGTTCAGTGTGTGTTGATTGGAATGACAGCGTTGGAGACGTGTGTCACGGTATTTTGTTAGCGGTGAGGGGTCCATTCCGGTCCTCTCTCCGCAGGGTCACTCTACTTTATCAGTCTCTTTTTCAGAAGAACAAGAACAGGGCGATGTTTCTGTGATGTCTTCAACAAGTGTGTCACCGTCGTTGCAATATTAGGGCTAGCGGCTAAGTGCTCATGGAAATGCGACAATTGTCAAACAGTTCCCTAGTAGGATCGAAGGCATTGATCGTCCGCTAGTCCTCCCGGTGTAGCGACCATTCAACAAATGGCTCGGCAGCCGGGTTCATCCGTTGCGGTCCAGGGAAGCAGTTTGGGTGATGCGAGCACTATAAACATCGAATGTGCACACCCAGCAACGACGGATCCGAGGATAGCATGGAGGAAGCCTGTCAATCCGGTAGCTAGCTCATCCAGGTCTATCCGGACCGCGAGCGAGAGAGGCCCCCTCTCTCTTACATCAGCATCTGCACCGCGATGTTGTTGTATGTTCGTTCGTTAGTTGGAGCTTACATTCACTCCTCCTGCTCGGGATGCTCCGTCGCATAGACAGTCCGACGCGGCTGTTATATTGGCTTCCTCATCCTCACGTCAGCACACACGACCGCACCTTGGCTATGTGACCACAGATTTCCAGGGGACGTTCGCATATTATATAAATGCATTCATTTCTGTGAAAAAAGTTGCCATTTACAATAACCTCTGAACATACTGCATTTGTATATCAACATTCTTCCTTTAGCCAGTCTTACAGTTTACATTTAAAAGTGCATGGATTACTCTGACATTGTGCACACACAATACTGTTATGTTGAAATTTCATCAAATAACATTGGTACCAATGATCTTCAATTTTTCCATTTCATTTATAACTTACCAAGTTCAAGTTTGTCAAGTTGAGCTACAGTGTCATTGACACTTTCATTCGGTTATGCATTGTTGGTGTCTGGAGGAAGCTTCCTTTCAATTTTGGATCAGATAACCAATTCAATATGGCCGTTAGGCAGGCATATTGAATTTGGTTTCCATCCGATAATTAATGAATGCTGACTCAAATCAATTATAGTTTTTGATTATGCATTGTTGGTGTCGAGAGAATGCATCCTTTCAATTTTGGACCAGTCAACTGAACCAAGATGTCTGCCAGTGGCCAATTCACTATGGCTTTCATGGCAGCCATCTTGTTTGGTTATGCATTATTGGTGTCTATAGGAAGCTTCCTTTCAATTTTAGACCAGTCAGCTGCACCAATATTGTCACCAGAGCTGCCATCCTTACTTTGGATGCAGTCACGACACTCTCAGTAGCATATTCCACGCTTGGTATTGCTCTTGTTGTTTTTGTTTGTTATATTTATGCACCTTTGTTTGAAAAATAAATACCGTCCACATAATATTTTCTGCAAAACTGGGCAAACTAATGTTTTCAAAACAAATATAATAAATAGACACTGTACAGTGGAACCCTGTTAATTGAATAGGCACTTTGCCAATGAAAATTATTCAGTTAACAGGAGTATTCAGTTAACAGGGATTGTGTTGCCAATGAAAATTATTTAGTTAACAGGAGTATTCAATTAACAGGGATTGTGTCACTTTCCTGTATTCTAGAAATAAACTTAGCATTTATTCTTTTATATCTTGTTTGACAGAGCTTCCTGAGCTCTGTCAAACAAGATATAATAGATTAAATGCCTGTATTGGATGTACTGACGCCAAATAGGTCTAGAAACAAAGGAAAACGGGTGAGAGTCAGGGTAATTTCTTGACAGGTTACAGGATTTTTTATTCAATTAACAGGAATTTACTCTATAACCTATATTCAGTTAACAGGAATATTTGTACTGGAGATATGGTAAATGATTTTGTGTTGGGAAATTATATTCAATTAACAAGGTTATTCAGTTAAGAGATATCCAATTAAGTGGGCTCCACTGTATTTTATTAATGCTCTGTTGCAAAAAATGTGCAAATATATACACATCAATCAAAAAAGTCGAAGTCAAAAAGTCTCATGACTTCATAATTTTCGAAGACACTGCAAACCAATAAAAATGTTCAGCGAGACAATTCAGTTTTAGTGTGGTATTACCAAAGAATCAACACATATTTTTTCCTAGTGGGCCACTCTTCTCAAATATTTTTCCAGACAAGCAAGCTGTGGCTCTTCTTGAATATAGTTTGGTTAACAATTTGGTTACCAATTCTGATGATTGCCCATGTTGGGGCTTGGTGACACTGTGTACTGAGGCATACTGCGCATCAATGGTGCATTTGTTTTCAACGCTGCAAACTCCGCCTGTGCAGAGTAAATAATCTGGAGAGTCTAACAATTGCTAACCACTGCTGGGTGGTTCCCTTCAGGTACTTCAGCTTCCTTTACCTGTGAAAATGTTTGACATGATGTGACCCTATTTGTTGAAAGTGTCATTAAACCCCAATAAACATTAACTGATAACCCCTGCACCTTGATATCAAAATACCAAATTTTCAAGTCACAAATATTTCCCATAATGCAACTAGGTCATTAACCTGTTCAATCTTGATTGACAGAGCTCAATGAGCTCTGTCAAACAAGATTGAATTGGTTAAATACCTTGTTGCATTATGGGAAAATTATGCAGCTTGAAACTTTGATTTTTTGTCATCAGTGTGCAGAGAGTTAACATGAAATGAGTTACTCTATCAATATAATCCATAAATATCACCATATTTGGTGTTACAGTACAGCAACCATGGACTGGCCACTTTCCACGGGGTGGGCAGTATTTTCACGGGACACAATAATATTAGATTGCAAACTCTAATTGCAGGCATAATCATCAAAAATTTAATCAGTGAAGCACTGGGTATAACCCGATGCTTCAGTAATTAAGTTTGCTCATGATAATTTTATTACCTTGTAAATGCATACATGTACATCACCACTACCCATGCATCGATTTCGTACAACTGTACTGTATTTGAAGAAACTGACAGTATTTGTTACTCATTGTTGGGAGTCTAGCGGCTCATTGGAAAGTGCATTGCACTTCTCATCAGAAAAAGCATAGATTGCAATTGATGCAAAAGCAGTCAATGTTTTAGCTGGGAGCATGGTCGCTCATTGTTAGAGGACTGGAATTTAAACCAAAATGTTGACAATTCGATCCTGACCCATCAGCATTGTGTCCTTGGGCAAGGCACTTAATTCCAGTTGCCCACATGCAGGGGGTTATCCTATCCTCTTTCCGAAAGTATCTGGGGTCCATGCAATTGTGAAGATCCCTGTCATGAAGGCTTCAATTGGGAATTTGTCTGGAAGACGATACATACAAAGAATAAGTAATGTTACCTTCATATTGAGCTAAGAACATTAATACAGAAACTACTATATGTATAGTACATGTAGTAAATTTTATAAAAAACAGTCCCATGAAATAATGATCAGTTTTTGTAATCTCTATTATAATTTGTTGTATTTGCTACACTTGGATAGTCTACATTCTCTGGCTTATCAGTTGTGTCCAGGCAAGACTTGGCTGCCTATATAGGCAGCCAAGACAAGCCTAGAAACAACAGACAATGTTCTTGGGATGTAACTTACAAATGTATCTAAAAGGCTCCTTTTGGGCAATAAAAATGATTAAAGTCAAAATAAGGCCTTGAAGAGTTGAAAAAGAATTCAATTCTAATTTGAATGAGGACAGAGATTGGGAAAGTTTTAGTTTAAATTGGGAAAATCATTCCAAAATGCCATTGGGAAAGGGTCACATATTCGGACTGTGTAGACACACAAAACTGTCCACAACATGGGACACAGAGGCACTGTGTACTAATGCTTACTGTGCCTCGATGGTGCACTTGCCTCCAACCACTGCTAACTGGTAGAGTACTGGAAGCCCATATTTGGGCTTTACTCTGAGGTGTCAGTACCAGCACTTAAAGGCTTCATATTTTGTGGATGTTGTTCATACCACCTTTGAAGTGAAATTATTTAGTCTGTTAGGATTTGCCTTGTTACAATTTATGGGAGAGTGCCTATTGGCACTCTCCCATTAATTGTAACAAGGCAAACATATGTGAACAAATATTGATGACCAAAAATAATTCAGCACTCTACCAGTTAATAAGTTGGAGAATGTAACAGTTACTTGCCACTGCTTGGTGGTTCTCTCTGCATCCTCCGATATTCCCTCACCTGTAAAACTGTCAGATATGATGTGAACCTAGATGCTCAATGCCTTGTTAACCCTAATGAACAAACAAACAATATTTCAGCTAATGGACCTCTCGATAACCTTGAAGTCCATTAATAATTAATAAGGAGCATGGTGGTTCATTGGTTACAGCACTGGACTTCAAACCGAAAGGTCCATGGATCAATCCCCATGAGGGGTAACTGCATTGTGTCCTTGGATAAAGCACTTCATCCTGATTGTCCATGTGGAGGCACATTGATGCCATGTACTAAGGCATACTGTATGCTGTTGGTGCACTTGTCTTCAACCAATGCTAACCCATCTTGTGTGGAGTTAGTACATTAAGGAGTCTGACAGTTGCTTGCCACTGCTTTGTGGTTCTCTCTGGGTACACCAGCTTTCTCCACCCCTAAAACTGTCTTGCACAAGGTGACCCTGGCTGTCAACAGTGTCATTAAACCCCAATAAATAATTAGTAGGGATTTTACTTCAATGCTTTTTCACAGAATTGTTCTTGTCTGGGTGGTAATGCAGTTTGCCAGTGTTTTTAAGTCCAAATTCTACTCCATTACAATATGGAATTGAATGTTTTGATAACAGTTTTGTGAACTGAACAGCCAGGGAATTTTTATATAAATTTAGATGAGAATGAACCGCACTTGAGTAAATATTGAATAATTCACCTCTTTTGGAGACGATCTTTGGATACATAATAATTGATGTCATTTATTTCTGTCATGATGCTGGAATGTGAAATGTACTTAATATGATTGTTACTGTTTAAAGTAATAAGAACAATTGCTGTTGGAGAAAATTGCAATGTGCAGTACTCACATGACCAACTCTTTATTTCATCCTTATTAGTATGTGGATTGCTGTGGAGACTTGTTTTGTGATTACACAAACCTCTGTCAAAAT
Source organism: Pictodentalium vernedei (assembly GCA_031216915.1). Taxonomy (NCBI): domain Eukaryota; kingdom Metazoa; phylum Mollusca; class Scaphopoda; order Dentaliida; family Dentaliidae; genus Pictodentalium; species Pictodentalium vernedei. Next base: position 102,928,765 of record CM062291.1, read on the forward strand.
CACCAGTAGAACCAAGAACGCTAGGAGCATCCAGGAAGTGAAAAAGTGGGCAGAACAAACTATTTAAATTTATTATTTTAATTATTTTTTTTCACAAAATATTGATAAAACCATATGATGTGATGTCTCATTGGGTCACCTGATATGATTTTGTTGAAATTTTTTCGTTTCAACTTATCAGTTTGTAAATTATGCAAGTCATGGCCGATTCCAGTAAAGGATTAAAGTTAACCCTTTACCTAACATGAAAAGCAGACAACACTTGCAAACAAAATTCTTGAATAACTCAATATTTTCATTTTTTGTCTGAAAAACGTAGCTTATGACCTGTCATTGGAATGAGCTCATCGATACATGAGGGGGTCATAAGCTATGTTTTTGAGACAAAATATAAAAAAAAATAATGAAAATTTAATGGTGATTTTTGTAAATAGCACTGACTGGTTTTTGCCGTTACGTTGGGTAAAGAGTTAAAGCCAGTGTGTCTTAAAATACTGTGATCACAAAAACAGACGGAAATTTGACCGGATCATTACAGGGTCATGATCCAGTCGAAATTATCTTTCTGCATTTCTTTCGACAGCACTAGAGAATCTCAACAATTGAAAAAGAAATATAATAAACATTGATTATAAGATTGTCTTCTCATCTGTTTTTTTCTGAATTCGGTATTGATTCTACAATATTTCAGTTATGAAATCTCTACCCATGGTGTGTAAGTGTGCCATGATCTGATAAAAAAAATTACCCCACCTCTTAGAAATTTGTTGATATATCCTCAAATTTATTGGCTGAGAATGTCATGTGCATACCAGCGGTAAATGCCATACACGGTGGATGTCACTTTAATACATGCTGACCTAGTCATCTTTCTTGGGTGAGTAGCTGCCATTACCATTTCCACTCACTTCCAATTCAAAATTTGAATTAAAACAAAATAAGAGAATTTAAGTACCAAAAATATTTTCAAGGTACTGCATTTATTGATTTAAAAAATTAAATAATTGAAAAATGGACAGAAAATAATATTTGTAGTCCCAAAACTTCTTTGTTGTTTTTACGATTCTATCGATTTTTTTATGCTGAAGAGAACATTTTCTTTACAGTTTACTCAACAGATTAAAAGTGATTTTTTGAACAAAAGTGCTTTGTTTACCCTTTACAGATGGTAATGACAGTAAATGTATGCAAAATTGTTGGTTTTTATTCAACTTTTCATTAACCTTATTCCTGAAGGTTATCGGTGAGGTAAATTTGTAACGTAGTCAGCAAGTGACTGGGTACATTTGATGCTTTTCAGATTAGTTGCAGGCCTGGAAATAAGCAATCTGTCATTTGCAGAATGAGATCTCCAGAGGGTAAATTTGCTGATGCAATCTCATATGGTGGGATAGAATCCCCCAATATATCCTCTAGGTAAGCCTTTCTGTTTAGGCCTGGGACCTCGACTCAGACTAAAGTTCACAGAAGATAAATTTAGTAATACTACCCTGGGTAGCATCTTCACCCTCTGGGGTTCTCATTCTGCAAATGATAGTCTGCTTATTTCCAGGCTAGATTAGTTGTATTCCCAACATCTGTGCGGGTGGTGTTCATATGGTTGATTGACAGTTGCATCTACTACACGTCCTCCATAAAACATATGTAGTACGGTACAAAAAGATTTTTCTCGACCTCATCACGCAAAGCTTGCTGATTAGTCATACACTTCATGAAATAAATGGATGGAAAGGTAATTTTTCCCATTCATAAAAGAGATTGTAATGTTACAGTACAGTCACCATGGACTAGTCGAAATCCATGTGTGGGCAATGATGTCCACGCATGCGTTTACCAGGTAATAAAAATCATGAGCAGCAAACATTTAATTATGGAACTCTTGTACCTGGTGCTTCATTTATTGAATATTTGATGATTATTCCTACAATTAGTGTTTGAAATCTAATAGTATTGTGTCCGCGGAAAAATTGCCCACCTGTGGAAAGTGGGGTGGGGGGAGGGAAGAGGGAGGGAATTGGGAACTTGGTTGGGCAGGTGGGAAGGGTTGGGTTAGGTTGGGCTAGGGTTGGGTTAGATTGGACAAGCCCACAATAAAGTATGCAGTTTCCCCTACAGTGGGGCTATATCTTCCTGACACAGAGGTTGTAACCCTTGTTGACCCTCCTTTGGTTTCACTACTGAACTACGCCCCCCCCCCCCCCCCCCCCCCCAACCACCGATTGGTGGGGATGATATTCCATATCACACAAAACATGATGAGAATATAGTACGTGAATATTGTTCTTTACCAATATTTTCATCTTCATTTTATGCATGGATGGAACCTTAAAAATTTTCTTTCCAAACACCTGTCATTTTCCTGAAAAATCCTATTTTTGCCAAACATGGTGCAGTTTGAGGGGTAAAATTAGTGAAAACTCAAAATGGTTAACAGTCCTATTGGAGCCCCAGGAAGTGGAGTGATGCCTACTTTCTATATTAGACATGCACTGCTTTCCTTACAGAATAGGATCATGTAACTAATGTCTGGGTTGTAGATCTTCTAAAGTAGAAAACCTAATTATAGATTATTGTATGTAGCTTAACTGGTAGAGTGTTAAATTATTTTTCAAAGGTGATTTGTGACATGAGTATTTTTTGTTCAAGGGTCCTATGCTACCTGTAAAAGAAGCCCTAGTTAGTAAGATTTTATTTATAAATAATTGTTTTGTTACAATTTATTGGGAGTGCCTCATGGCACTCTCCAATAAATTATAATAAAACATTTTCAAACATTTATGGTGTTTTAGCTGCTGAGCAAGAAGTAATTAATACAGTGTAAAGCCACTAGAGTGGCTTTCAGCACTTTTCCGTAGAGTCCTGATAGTGGCTTCTAGCACTCAGCCAGTTCATTTGGCTTTATACTTGTGTGGCTGGAGTGTGGTGGCTCAGTAGGTAGAGATGCAGGCTGCAAGCCGAGAGGTCCTCAGTTCGTTCCATGGGCAAGACACTTAATCCCAATTGCCCATGTGGGGACACAGTGACGTGTACTGAGGTGCACTGCATGTTAATGGTGCACTTGTCTTCAACCAATGCTAATCATGCTTGTGTGGAGTTAGTACATTAGGAAGTCTCGATAGTTGCGCACCATTGCTCGGTGGTTCTCTCCGGGTACTCTGGCTTCCTCCACTCATAAAACTATCTGACACGAGGTGACCCTGGCTGTCGGAAGTGTCATTAACATTAAACCACAATAAATAAATACTTGTGTGGCAGTTGTAGCAATAGAGACTGAAAGTAACATTTTAATCCTAATAACCAAACAAAATTTATTTAACCATTTACCTAACATATATGATATCAAAATTTGTTATATTTTTATACTGTACCAATGACCCAGACTTAGCTGGTGCTAACTCTAACAAAACCAGGGCCAAACACAAATTTTTGCCCCCCAATCCCCAAAATTTGCATCCAAAACCAAAAGAAATCATGTCCTATAGGACCTCCATACTTTGCCCCTACTGCGCATGCGCAGTGTCAAGGACGTTCCGAAATTGGCGCCAATTATCATTCTCTGTTTGGCCCTTCATCAGTTAACATCTCACTGATCTTTGTGCTTGTAAATCTCAGTTTAAAGGATGCCAGACACGTAATTATTGGAGAAATGGTGATTCTAAGGAGGATATAGAAGGAGGAGAGGAAAAAGGAGTGACAAAAAATAATCAGGGCTGTACTTAAAAATTTTTTATGAAATTATGTTAAGTTGCCTATTTTCGAGGCATGGGCCTCTTGTTGTCATTCTTGCTAAAATGTTGCATTGCTTATTCAGTGTTTCCTCTCCCCTGGCCTTCTAAGTCCCCCCTTGCAATTCTCCCATGCTTTTGGCATATTTTTGAGAAAGTTCATTTCTAAAATTCTCTTGGGAGAGTTGCTTGGTTACAGAATGTTTTCTGTTATTTTCCCCATAGTTACGTTTTCACCCATGGGTGTATAAACGTTGTGTTCTGCATCTTCCATCTGATGTTCTGCAGATTCTCCCCTGGGAGTCTCTGTCTTGCATCAGATAGAGTGTAATTTTGATGACTGATTTCGGGCCAGTTTTTTCAGTGCCTGGAGTCATGTTTTCTGGTGTTTTACACTGTTTGTTTACATTGGCAACAGCCTTTTTTGAGGGGGGCTGTTTGCCTTTGCTGTAGTTTATCTCACTATAAGATACATTTCTATTATCCGTAAGTGTTGCATTAATTATTTAATATAAATTTAAAATTTTTGACCACACTTAGCCATCGGATCCATCGGGGCTCAACGTTACTTTTCAGAAACTTGGGCTTCGCTGAAAAAATATTTTTCAAAAATTATTTTGATTTGCAATTGTTTTTTCATTATTAATGGATCATGTTATTATGTATCTTTGTGTCAGGGGTTTGTGCAAGTAACTAGGACTTGTTGTTGACTTTTCACAATGAAAGGATATTGTTCAAATTGTAATGGGAAGAAATCTTCCTCTGACTTTCATGATCATTGTATTAATTGTAGTCAGTGTTCTCGCACTAATCCCTGTTCTATATGTCAATATTGGGATGACAAACATTGGAAACGTGTGTCACGGTATGTTGTTACTGGAGAAAGGGCAATGCCGGCTCTTTCTCCGCAAGGTCACTCTACTCTCTCAGTTTCTATTTCAGAGGAACAAGAACAGGGTGATGTTTCCATGTTATCTTCCGCAAGTGCGCTTCCGTCGTCACAAATGAATACAGAGCTAGCGGCAAAAGTGCTCATGGAGATTAAACAAATGTCGTCCACTAGCTCGCCCGGTGTAGCGTCCATTCACCGAATGGTTCGGCAGCCGGGTTCGTCCGATGCGGTCCAGGAAGAAATGTTGGGTGATGCGAGCACTATAAACATTCAACGTGCACACCCAGTGACGGCAGATAGTAGGCGAGATCGGAGGAAGCCTTCGAGTCCGGTTCCTAGCTCGTCCAGGTCCAGCCGGGCCGCGAGCGAGAGAGGCCCCTCTCTCGTACAACAACATATGGGACCAAATGTTGTTGTACAAAATGTGTCGCAAGCGGAGCATACGTCCGTCGCTCGGGACACTCCGTTGTATAGGCAGTCCGCAGAGACTGCTCAGGCTTCTTCTTCTCGTCAGCGCACACGACCGCACCTTGGCTGCGTGACCGCCGATATCTTACCAGCTTCGCCGATCAGGGATTCTTCGGCGACCAGGTCACACCATCCGGCAGCCAGGGACACGAGGCCGATGGACTCCGGATGTTCGCATAGAAAAAGTATGCGGGAGCCATCAGATGCGGAGCTGCCCTCGGCGAAGCAGCGAAAGACTGCGCCTCCGCAGGTCTCGATGCCGGACATACTTGTGCAGATAGCACAACTTATCGCAGCATCCCAGCAGCCGACAGAAACGGTGTCGGATCGGGAATTATCCGACGGCGCTGGGTCGGTACGCTCCGCCGAAGCATCGGGGGCAGACGACCGGGAGCATCATGAGGTCCGACCGGATGGTGAAAGGGATACGGATGATTTGGAGATATCCCTTTCGGAACAACATAAAGCTGCTGTGGACTTCATCCGGCACTTTCTCCCTCAAGTTGTTCCGTCGGGCCAGACTGCTGCGGTTCCGGACAAGAGGATTATAGCGTCATTGGACTCTGAATTTTTCGAGCGGTTCAGGGACATCGCTCCCGAGTTTCCGTCGCAGTCCAATAATGTTGCAAGAACATTTGAATTATTGAACGACGCTATATTTAAACTTGCTTCCAAGACAGGGAAAGCAGGTTTCTTGTCCGCCAATACTCTCAACCTGCCTTTCATTAATGCAAGGAATAAATTCGACACGGCAGGACAGGGTATTCCGAGAGTTCCTCTGCGTATGGACGACGAGGCGGAAGACTTAGAGCTATCATTACCGTCGTCGGCGTCTATTCCAACCGCGGTGTTGGAAACAACTATATCGTCTAACAGAGCCAGTTTAGATGCCTTATCTTACGCAGATCACCTTACTAAGGCATTATCACTGCGCCTTCAAGGGAAAGAATTTCAGGATATACAATCCTCTTTAAGACTTCTTTCAAGGGCAGTAGCTTATTCCACGTGTAACTCCGCCCTTTCAGTGGCAAACCTGGAGTTGGTTAGACGTGACGCAGCCCTAGCTACATCCACACTCGTGGATACTAAGGTGAAGAACTCTCTCAGAGTCGCTTCGGTCTCCGGAGAACTTCTCTTTGATGGCAAGCTTTCTGCTATTTATGATAAAATTACAAAGAAAGCTTCGGATTCTCTGTTGTTCAAATCTGCTTCTAAGAAGTCGGATACGGCAGACAAGAATAAGACAGGCACTTCTGGGTCTAATGCGCCCAAGAGAGGTTCCTATAGAGGTTCCGGTGCGTCCTCTTGGTCTTATTCGAGAGACCGTCAAGGTAGCGACTCACGTTCGGGACGTCCTTCGGGCCGGGACAATCGGTCGGATGCCCCGAGGTCGACGGGACGAGGTGCGGGTCGTGGAGGACGTGGTTTCTCCTACCGCAGGCCTCGCAGGTCCAGGAGGTGAGGGCTTAAACCTCTATCGCGTACCGGTTGGCGGAAGGTTGTCGAGCTTTTCACAAGAATGGGCGTCGATTACGGACGACCCTTGGGTGAGAAGAGTGACTTCGGAAGGTCTAAAGATATCCTTCAAACGAAAGCCTCCATTAACTCGAAGTCCAAAGTGGACTCAACTTCCGTCAAATCCGCAGAAAAGGGACGCTCTATTATCAGAGGTGCAGTCTCTTTTAATGAAGAACGCGGTAGAGGTCGTAGAAAACCAGGAGACTCCGGGATTCTACAGCCATCTGTTTCTGGTTCCAAAACCAGACGGCTCGTTCCGTCCAGTCATAGATTTGAGCTGGATAAACAAGCTGATCGTCGCTCCGAAGTTTTATATGGAGACGATTCGGTCGGTCAGAGCGAGTATTCGGGTGAACGATTATGCAACAAGCATAGATCTCAAAGATGCGTACTTTCACGTCATGGTACATCCGACATTCAGAAAGTATCTACGCTTCGCAGTCCTAGGAGTGGTGTATCAGTTCCGGGCGATGTGCTTCGGATTGAATCTAGCACCCTGGGCTTTCACTCGGGTAATGAACTCGGTAATGATCTATTTCCGAGCTCATTCGTCTGCGGTAACGTCGGCCTACCTGGACGACATTCTTCAGAGGTACGGCAACGAGTTAACGCTTCAGAACGATGTTCAGAATCTACTTCTATTGCTCCGACGTCTCGGTTTTATAGTAAACGAGGAAAAGTCGGATCTGGTGCCGTCCAAGTCATTCACACATCTGGGAATGAGCTTCGAGACGCACAACAATCTCGTTCGTCTGCCGTTAACCAGAGCGAAACTAGTCAGTTGTTACGCTCGCTATTGTCTGCACGCAGACAAAGTCACAGCGAGAGAATTTATGAAACTGATAGGTCTGTGCGGAGCCGCTGCGGATCTCATTCCGATGGGGCGGTTACGCACGCGTCCTCTCCAAATTTTCTTGACTCAGAATTGGAGTGTGAAAATTCATTCGCTCGACATAGACGTTCTCTTGTCAGACCAAGTGAAACAAGAGATTCAGACTTGGGCAAACATTCAGTGGTTAACTCAGAGAGTTCCGCTGCAGTTGCCGGATCAGAGTTTTACCATTATGACGGATGCCAGTCAAACAGGTTGGGGTGCATCATTGATCCCAACAGATTCGAGATGCCAGGGTCTTTGGGATCTGCAATTCCTGGGCAAGCAAGGAAATGATGTCAATTTGGCTTGTGTTACGTCATTGGATGGACATTATTCACAATGCTCATGTCCAAATCCTATCCGATAATACGACAGTAGTGGCGTATATACGGAATCAGGGAGGCACTCATTCAGTTCCGTTGTTCAATCTAACGGAAAGAATCCTTCTGTTTGCGCTAGAACATCAGGTTCTTCTTTCGGTCCGTCACATACCGGGTCGTCTGAATGTGCTAGCAGACTCCCTTTCACGAAAGGGTCGCTTGTTGCCGTCGGAGTGGACTCTCAACAAACAAGTATTCAATCAGATTTGCTACCAATGGGAACGGCCAATGATACACTTATTTGCGACACATCTCAACAATCAGTTGCAGACGTATGTGTCTCCGTGCCTGGATCCGAGAGCATTTGCAGTAGACGCTCTGTCGGTCCCTTGGGACGGAATGATAGGATATGCGTATCCTCCAGCGCCGTTAATTCAGCAAGTATTGCTAAAGATAAAACAATCTCAATGCAAGATTCTGTTGGTAGCATTCCCCGTGGGAACCCCGGGAAGTAAGCAGCACTTGTTTACTGTGGTAAACCAGTTCCGCTTTACTAGTAAAATAGGACCCAGTCACCAATGCTTGGGGTGAAAGTCCTCTAAAATGGGCACCATGTTGATCAACGATTGACTAAACTTGACTTCATCTCCATGTTGTGTCACGATTAGCCATGGTGCATAAATATGTGCCGTTAACCACCAACAAACAAACAATCTGTTGGTAGCATCTCTGTCTCCACAGAGACCGTGGATAAATCTACTCAGGTGTCTGTTGTGGGACCTACCGCGAAAGCTTCCTCCACGGGAGGATCTTCTTTCGCAGGGGAAATCGCGTCAACTCCATCACAACCCGCAAGGTCTCAACCTTCACGTTTTTCCGTTGTGCGGTCCTTCTTGCATGGCAAGCACTTTACAGGACGTGCAGTGGATGCGATTTCTAACTGTAGGAGGACCTCCTCTTCACTAAACTATGCGGCTAAGTGGAAGGTTTTTCGTCGTTGGTGTAGGGATCATTCTATAGATATTTTCGATCCCTCTATTCCAGACATTGCAAACTTTCTAGTATACTTGTTTGACGAAATCAAACTGCAGCCTGTTACTATTAAGGGTTATAGGTCTATGTTATCTGATACCTATGCACATCATGATAGTTTACAAATTGGATCTAATGTCTCTTTATCTAAGTTGGTTAGAAACTTCTCGATAAATAGACCCAGAACTCTTAGGTTAATTCCTAAATGGAATTTAGCTTGGGTTCTTCTTAAATTGAAGGAAAAGCCATTTGAACCTCTTGGGACAGTAGATTTCAAATTCTTATCTTATAAGACAGCTTTTCTCTTAGCTTTCTCTTCTGCTAGAAGAGTCAGTGAGCTTCATGCACTGTCGGTGGATGATTCTCACTATCGTAGTGTCGGGAACACTATCACCTTCACTACTAATGTGGGTTTTTTAGCTAAGAATCAGGCTCCTAATAAATATCCGGAACCTATTGTTATTAAGTCTCTTCCGTCTTCAGACGGGCGTAGGCCTTTACTCTGTCCTGTTAGAGCGTTACGTATCTATAAACAGAGATCTCAGTTTATCAGAAAGGGACGGAAACGTTTCTTTCTGTCTTTGATGCCTAATAGAAGGGACATTTCGGTCCATTCTATTGCTAGATGGATTCAATTAACTATCCGTACTGCTTATGAGAGTTTATCTTCTTCTCAGCAGTCTGTGCTTAAGATTTCCGCTCATGAAGTAAGAGCTCTTGCTACTTCTTGGGCTTATGCTAATAGTATTGCTATTACAGATTTAATGAAGGCTGCTTATTGGTCTCAGCCATCCACATTCACAAATTTTTATCTCAGAAATATTGAGTCCATTTCTGGAGACCTGCATTGTTTAGGTCCGTTATCTGTTGCTCAGAATGTCGTCCACTAAACAGTTGCAACTATAGTTATGCAGGCTTTCTTTTCCGGCAGTGACTCCGACCGGCTGCCCTCTTCGCTCTGGGCTATTTGACCCAGGGCAAGGGGAAGTGGGGGGGGGGGGGGGGGGGGTGTTCCCTTAGGTCACCTGCTTTATAGTGAAAAGCAAGGGAATGCCTCCTCCAAAGTCAGTATTTCTGAGTCGCTTCCGGGATGGTTTTAAAGTGTAATATTAATGTTAAAAATTCATTCATGTCATATTTTTAAAGTGTAGCTCGGTGTGAAGCATTTGTATATGTCAAGTGTCAAACGGGCTTTAATATACAATACTCGGACACTTTTAAAAGATTATAAAGAGTCTCAATTCTCTGGACTACTTTATTTATTGGCTTACTTTAAAAATAATTAGTATAAGGGTTATACTGGATGTTAATAGAGAACATGAATGTTATTGTGCTCAATTATAAAGGGTATTGTATCTTTCTAATTTAATATTAAATAAGAAAGATACATGTAAAGCCTAATACTCCTTTTCTCCTTAAGGGGTTGCCTCTATATGATATAGTTGAGCTTACTGGATTTTCCTCTATGTCCTAGGCCCTCCAGCCTTTTTACTATTCAGCTAAGTCTGGGTCATTGGTACAGTATAAAAATGTTGAAAAATTTATAGTAATTTATATATTTTTTATACTTACCAATGACCCAGACGGGGATGGCCCTCCCAGGAGTTGGGAACTCTTGCCTCCCCGCTGAGTACATAGCGCTGACCAGGCACTGCCAGTAAGAATGATAATTGGCGCCAATTTCGGAACGTCCTTGACACTGCGCATGCGCAGTAGGGCCGAAGTATGGAGGTCCTATAGGACATGATTTCTTTTGGTTTTGGATGCAAATTTTGGGGATTGGGGGGCAAAAATTTGTGTTTGGCCCTGGTTTTGTTAGAGTTAGCACCAGCTAAGTCTGGGTCATTGGTAAGTATAAAAAATATATAAATTACTATAAATTTTTTAACTTTCATTAATTTTTCAAAACATCTCAACAAATCCGTATCATGTGACCCCTCATTGGAACAGGCTTCTGACTGCTCAAATTATAAATTACATGTGGCTGGTTTGTTACGTAAGGGGTTAACAGTGGTTTACTTCTAAAGTTAGATACATGTATTTATGAGGTCACATGTATACAAAAGGTTAATGACATGTTTGGAAGCTATATGAAGTTCATTTGTTTGTTTATTGGGGATTAACAACAATTTCAGCAGCCAGGGTTGTGTTCAAGCCTGGTAATGAGCAAACTGTAATCTGTAGATTGAGATCCCTAGAGGGTGAATTTGGTGATGCTACCCTGCACAGCAGAGTATCATCACTAAATTTACTCTCTGTGAATCTCATTCTGAAACAAGGTCTCCAACCTAAGCAAAAAGAGGAACCCAGAGGATATATTGGGGGATTCTAGCCCACTGTGTGGGATAGCATCAGCAAAATCACCGTCTGGGGACCTCTGTCTATAAATGATAGATTGCTTATTTCCTGGCTTGGTTGTGTTAGACAGTGTTGTATCAGGGTTCATACAGCTCTTGAAAAACCCTTGAAAATGAGTTTTTTCTTGAAAAAACCTGGAATTTGAAATTAGCCCTTGAGAAACCCTTGAACTTTCAGAAATCTCTTGAAAAACCCTTGAATACCAAGCTATGTCCTGGGCATTGTAAATATATGTGTACTTGCCTTTTACTTGTTTGTTGCACTCGTGTCGCTCAGTTATAAAAAACCAAAAAAGTATGGAACGTTTTACCAAGATTACTGTAACACAGATCACACTTCGGGTACCAGTACTTCCTGACTTCCAAAGTCAGATCGTGTCACATGAATCTTAGATTTTTAGAGCTCATACAACAAGCTGAATAGTGTATGCAGCCCTTGAAAGAAAAAAAAGAAGCCCTTGAAAAACCCTTGAACTTTGTGAGCAAATTTTTGTATGAACCCTGTGTGTGGAGAAGGGTAAGGATTCAGAGTACCTGGAGAGAACCTCCAAGCAGTAACCATTGAATAACTGTTAGACTCTTGACTTTCTAAACCAGCACAAGCATGGTTGGTATCTGTTGAAGGCAAGGTACCACTGACATGCAGGATGCCTGAACACACTCGACCACCATGCTCTCAGTTGGTATTAACCCTTTACCCAACGAATCGTCCACATCCGCCCGTGTAATATGCAAATTCAGCAGTTGAAAAAATATTATTTTTCAAAATATTTCAACAAAATCATATCATGTGACCCCTTGTTGGAACGAGCTCGTCGAGCTCGTTCCAACGAGAGGTCACATGATATGGTTTTGTTGAAGTTGTTTGAGAAATTTAAAAAAATGATATTTAAAATAATAAATTTTGATATCGTCTGCATTGGGTAAAGGGTTAAGTGTCTTGATTGAACCTTTCAATCAGAAGTCCATTGTTTTAATCAATGAATCACTGCTCCCATCTCCCCCCCCCACCCACCCCCACCTACATTCAATTAACAGGATTGTTTTATCAAGTAATATTCAATTAAGTAGGATCCACTAATGAATTGTTTTTGTTTTTTGTTGCTCGAAAAATATTTTTTATTTACTCTGCTAGTTGAGAATGGAAAAGAGTGAAAGAATAAACATTTTAAAGAGCTATTTGTTGAATGTTTTTCTCATGTAAAATTTCATATGATAGTGTGAATATTTTAATGAATTGAATGCTTATTAACCCTTTACATAACAAATCATCTACCCACGTAATTTACTAATTGAGCAGTGAAAAACTAATATTTTTCAAGAAATTTCAGCTACCGGTAAATCATATGTGATCAGGGTCACATTTAGCCATTGTGCAGAAATATGTGACCTTAAACACCTGTAAATAAATAAATATCATGTGACCCCTCATTGGAACGAGCTTGTCAAACTCGTTCCATTGCGGGGGTCATATGATATGTTTTTGTTTTTTAAATTTGAAAAAACAATAATTAAAACAATAAATTTATGATACTGTATGGGTTGGGTAAAGGGTTAACCCTCCCCCCCCCCCCCCCACCCCAATTTTGTTTTTTTCAGTTGGTGTCCATGTGTGAACCCCGGGAAGAGAAGCAGTACTACAAGTATACAAGCTCTGTTTTACTGGTAAAATAGGACCCAATAGCCATTGTCTGTGGGGGAAGTCCTCTAAAATGGGCAACCTGGGTATAAACGACTGGATGGACTTTATATCCATGTTGCAGTCACACTTACCTATTATGCAGAAACATGTGACCTTAATCCTGTACCCAACGCAGACAATATCAAAATTTATTATTTTAACCCTTTACCCAATGCAGATGATATCAAAATTTATTATTTTAAATATAATGTTTTATATTTTTTCAAAAAATTTCAACAAATCCATATCATGTGACCCCTCGTTGGAATGAGCTCAACGAGCTCGTTCCAACGTGGGGTCACATGATATGGTTTTGTTTAATTTGTTTGAAAAATAATATTTTTTCGACTGCTGAATTTGCATATTATGCGGGCGGATGCGGGCGATTTGTTGGGTAAAGGGTTAAATATCATTTTTTGAATTTTTTCAAAATATTTCAACAAAATCATATCATGTGACCCCCTCATTGGAACGGGCTCGTTGAGCTCGTTCCAGTGATGGGTCACATCATATGGTTTTGTTGAATTTTTTTTTAAAAATAATATTTTTTCAACTGCTGAATTTGCATATTACTTGGATGTATGTGGCCGATTCGTTGGGTAAAGGGTTAAACACCAATGAGTCAATTCCAATGGCTCAGTTTGTAAATTATGCAGGTAGATGAAGTCAATTTGTTAGGTACATGTAAAGGGTTAACCCTTTACCCAACACCTAAGATATCAAAATTTATTATTCTCAATGTTATTTTTTAAAAATTTTCAAAAGCTTTCAACAAACCATTTCATGCAACCCCTCATTGGAATGAGCTCGTTCCAATGAGGGAGCACATGATATGGTTTTGTTGGCATATTTTGAAATATATTCTTTTTTTTCAACTGCTCAATTTGTGAATTATGCAGCTGATTTGTAAGGTAAAGGGTTAAAGCCTGTCTGCCCTACAGCACTGCAATGACAAAAGCCGACAGAGAATTTTAGCAAGATCGTGCCTGGGTCAAGATCCAGTCGAAATTATTTTTCTTCTTTTCTTTTCTCAACCGAGGGAAGAGAAATTTGAAAAAAAACATTGATTCTGGGATGCTCTTCTCTTTTGCTTCTCTTAACCATTTATCCATAATATCAAAAAAAATTATTTTAAATATTATTTTTTTCAAAAAAATTTCAACAAACTCATGTCATGTGACTCCTCAGTGGAATGGCATGAGGGGTCATATGATATGGTTTTGTTGAAATGTTTTGAAAAAAAAAATTTTTAGCTGCTCAATTTGTAAATTATTTGGGCAGATGTGGCTTATTCATAATGCTCCAACATTCTACTCAAAACCAGTGCTATTTACAAAAATTGCCATTTAAAGTTTATTATTTTTTTCAATTTTTTCATCTCAAAAACATTGTTGAGCTCATTCCTCTGAGGAGTCATAAGCTATGTTTTTTTAGGCAAAAAAAATGAGTTATCCAAGAAATGTTTTTCAAGTGTTGTCCTTTTGATGGGTTTTTTAAAGGGTTAAGTCTGAGTGCATCACTTCTATAATGAATAGACCTTCCTAACCCATCACCTGATGAATCAACCACATCCAACCTTGTAATTTAAAAATTGAGCAGTTGAAAAGAATTTTTTTTTTCAAGACATTTCAACAAAATCTTATCATGTTACCCCTCATTGGAATGAGGTCATTGAGCTCATTCCAGTGTGGGGTCACATGATATGGTTTTGTTGAATTTTTTTTTAAATTTGAAAACAAATGAATTAAATAACAAATTCTGATATCATGCACGTTGGGTAAATAGTTAATCATTTTCTGTACTGATTTACATCATGGTTGATAATAAAAATATTTGACCTGTTATTTCTGTTTTTAATTCTTTAACCCTTTACCCAACGAATCGCCCGCATCTGCCCGCGTAATATGCAAATTCAGCAACTGAAAAAATATTATTTTTCAAAAAATTTCAACAAAACCATATCACGTGACCCCTCTTTGGAACAAGCTCAACGTTCTCGTTCCAAGGAGGGGTCACATGATATGGTTTTGTTGAAATTTTTTGAAAAACTTAAAAAAATGATATTTCAAATAATAAATTTTGAAATCATCTGCGTTGGGCAAAGGGTTAAGCCCTTTATTGGTTGAGTACTACATTACTTTGAGTTTGTTAAAATTGGTTTTTACATGTTGGCCTTATTTATTGAAGAGTGCCTATAGACCTACGGTACATATGTAGGCACTCTCTACGAAATTGTAACAAGATAAATCACTCTCAGAAAAAATACTTCCTTTTCGGTGAATACGAAGTCCATCCACAGAATATAAAGCCTTTTAATTGAAGAACCAACACTGATCAGTAGAACCCATATAGGCTTCTAACACTCCACTAAAAAGAATTGTCTTGTGGCAGCTTCATTTATTCATCTGTTGGGCTGCACTGTATTCAAAACTGAATAGTGGTATCGTTGATCAACAAAATACTGTGGTATAATGGTATATCGAAAGACTGTTCAGATATTTGAACACACATACCATAATTGGGACTTAAACTATTACAGTAGGAACGAATCCACATGTCTTGATGATGCAGTTTGAATAACCCTTTACCCATGCAGACGATATCAAAATTTATTATATTAACTTGTATAGAGTGCTAAATTATTTTTGGTCATCAAAACTTGTCAACCTATCTTTGCCGTGTTAAAATTTATGGGAGAGTGCCCATAGGCACTCTCCCATAAATTGTAACAAGGCAAATCTTTAAAGACTAAATAATTTCACTTCAAAGCCAATATGAAGTACATCAACTGAATATGAATTCATTAGGTTGGGCTACCTGCAGTTCAGATTAAAGCCCAAATATGGGCTCCCAGCACTCTACCAGTTAAACATTAGTTTATTGAATTTTTCCCAAACTATTGACAAAACAATATCATGTGAACCCTCATTGGAACAAGCTCAATGAGCTCGTTCCAGTGAGGGGTAACGTGATATGGTTTTGTTGATGGGTTTGGGGGGAAAATATTTTTTTTCATCTCAGTTTGTATATTAAGCGGACAGATACAGTCGATTCGTTTGGTAAAGGGATAAAATTTTTCATTTGGGACTACAATTAAATAAACTCAACACATCTTGAAAATTAAACTGTGTGTAAATAAATAATGACGATAAACCAATGTTTTTGTAATTACACCAGTATTGAATCGGTACTGGTTTGAATACCAGTATATATCAGTTTATGGATGTACCATGCAGCCCTATTCATCTGTCAGGCCTTTTTAACTGGTAAAGTGCTGGAATCCTTTATTTGGCTTCATTTTCTGTGAATGTGCTTCATATTATCTTTGAAGTGAAATTATTTAGTTGTCAGGAATTTATTTATTTATTTATTTATTGGTGTTTAAGGTCACATACTTATGCACGATGGCTAACCAGTGACCATGACAGTTTTACGGGTGAAGGAAGCCGGAGTACCCGGAGAGAACCACCGAGCAATGGCGAGCAACTGTCAGCTCCCCAACATACCAACTCCACACAAGCAGGGTTAGCATTGGTTGAAGACAGGTGCACCATCGACGTGCAGTACGCCTTAGTACACAACATCACTGTGCCCCCACGTGGGCAATGGGGAGTTGTCAGGAATTTGCCTTGTTACAATTTATGGAAGGGTACCCACAGGCACTCTCATAAATTTAACAGAGCAAAGGCATGTGAATATATTTTGACGGACAAAAATAATTTAACACTCTACTAGTTAACAGCTCTTGATTTTTTAAACAATTTTTAGACTATTTTACATCCTCAGATAATGAGGTTACCCAGCAGAATACACAAGAATAAACTTACAAATTTTGTTACCTTTTCAATTATTGCATATAAAATGCACTGTCTTTAGCATGTTCCAGAAAGGTGTGGGGGGGGGGAGGGGGGTTGTATATGTTTTGGAAGAATAATGAGGAAATTCAAGAAAATATATACAGAAGATTCTACTCTTTGGGTTGTTAATGGGTTAAAAACATTGGGTACAATTCTCAATATAATCTGCACCTGGAACTATAAAGTTATTATACTCCACTTTCAACTTTTACTCTTTACTTCCATGCACAACTGACTAGTACTATTCACAAAAATTGCCCACTTAAAATTCATTATTCCCCCATGTGTACCCCAGGAAGTGAAGCAATGCTTATTTACTGAGGTGAACAGGCTCTGTTTTACTGGTAAAATAGGGCCCAGTCACCAGTGCTTGAGTGGTGCAATTTATGATACTGTCTGGGTTGAGTAAACGGTTAACCCTTTACCACCCCCCCCCCCCCCCTCCCTCCATTTTGTTTTTTTTTTCAGTTGCACTCCACGCGTGTACTCTGGGAAGAGAAGCAGAACTACAAGTATACAAGCTCTGTTTTACTGGCAAAATAGGACCCAGTAACCAATGCCTGGGGTGGAAGTGCTCTAAAATGGGCAATGTGGGTAAAAACGATTGGCTGGACTTTATATCCATGTTGCAGTCACGATTAGCCATTGTGCAGAAATATGTGACCTTAAATACCAATAAATAAATAAATGGTAAGAGTTGTTGCCCTTTATGGAATTTGTTTCACTTTCACCACTTGTTGCAGCTTAGGGGAAAACTCACAATTTTTGTATTCAATTTAGGCCACAGAACATGCCATATGACTTATCAGTAGAATGAGCTTATCAGTAGAATGAGCTCATCAAGCATAACTGTTCTCAGGAGGTATCATTGGCCATGTTTTGGGATAAAAAAAAATGAAAATTTCAAGTTCAGGAGATTTTTTTTTATTCTTTGTAAGTTTTGCAATAATGCAGTGTTAAAAGAGTTAAAATGTTTTTGTTTAACTTTCTGCCCACTGATGTCAAAATACCAGACATTCAAGCCACAAATTTTTCCCATAATGCAACTCAGAAGTTAACCAATCCAATCTCGTTTGGCAGAGCTCATTGAGCTCTGTCAAACGAGATTGAAATGGTTAAATTCCTGGTTGTATTGTGGGGAAAATTTTCTGTTTGATATTTTGACATCAGTGTGCAGAGGGTTAAAATTTGCTATTTCTCTTTCACCAAGAAATGTGATTTGACTGGTTGTCTATGACTGAGATGAAAGTTTTCTTGATATTTGGAACATCACCAGAAATGTGAACGTATCCAGAGTTATCCACATCCTTTGGAATTTTTGTAAAATCCTGGAATTTGAAAAAAATAAACTGCAGGTCATTGGAATCTCTTTGAATGCTGTGATAGTGTTTAAACTTCCTTGAAGTTTATGAATATTTGAGTTAACTGAGTGAGGAGCATTCGGTCATGTCGCAAGCAGTAAAATATCTGTAAAAGTTTCCTCAGTGAATTGCTCAAGACAAAGGGTTGGGTAGTCTTAACATAAATCCCACATACTCGCAACAAAGACAGGTTCCGAACAACTTTGTTCCGGTTGGCATTGTGAACACGAACAGTAGCCAAGGTCTCTGATGTCACGTGTGCATTCGGAGCAACAGGGTTGAAAATGTTTATTGTTTAAAGTGAGATCAAAGTCACTCGAATTGAGAGGGAAAATGGGGATAGGCGGGGTAACGGAGAACCAGTAACATTTCATTTTAGAATGCCCTAAATATTTGCTGAGAAGAATAAGATTTTTTGATAAACTAATGAAAGAATGGGATGGCAGCATGAGAAATAAGTGAATGTGGGATGAAATGAGGGAAAGAGTCGATATCATAATTGTAGAGACTGGGAAAGCTCCAATGGGGAGTAATAAACAGTTTGTGTCAGAATGAGGGGGGGGGGATTGGGAGGGATAGTGGGGGGAGGTGACTAAGCGGGTGATGGGGTTTGATGTAGGCTTCCTTGTTAGAGGAGCGCGGCAAATGGAGTGAAAGCCAAATAATTGTATTTATTATGACGATTATCGGAATACGCCGAGGGGAACCGAATGGCTCTACCGCCTGCGAGGTCAGAACCGAACTGAATTTGGGAGTATCAGGGGTTTGAGGCGCAATGCAAACAATGCTTCTCTCTCCCAAACCGGTGCCCCACTCGGCGCTTTGCAGGAGCTCATGTAAAAGAAATATTTCGTGTACAATGCACACAGAATCGGTGAAAAGATCCACCCCACCTCCACGCCGAGGCCTGTCTACATGGGGTACCTGTTTTGTGGTAATCTCACACAGACTTATAAATCTCACTTTGCTCATCTCCATACAGTGCTTCCACAATGCCCAACTCACTTCCCACACCCAAGGCCGCAGGCGTTAGTCACCCCCCCCCCCCCCCCTTCCATACCCGGTCATTTGGCATCCGGAAATGTAAACATTTTTTTCTTGTGGGCTTTTCTCGAGTCTGTCTGTTGAAATAGCATGAAAAGGTGGTTCGTGACTCTTCTCTTCAGGAAACTTTTCGGTGTGTCTACCAAACTCCCCTGCGTTTCGATCACCTGCACTAATTTACCACTTGTTTTGGTTAATTTTAAGAAGAAAAACAAATTTTGCTCTGAAAATACTTTGTTTGGGACTTCGAAAATTTCCGAACAAAAATTTTAAAAAATCTTTTTTTTATGCGTTTATCTCAATTTTGGGACGTAAAAATGCAGGAACTGAAAATAGAAGGAAAATCCTGTGTATGGTGTGGGCACAATCGCTTCATCTAGTTGGTATATGCTTTTCTTAGGAGGGGCGTATGCAGCTTATTCAAGTCAAGTCCCCGGTTTGATATTTCGACTACCATGTCAGGTGAGCGCCCTCAGTCCCCCTGGACACAATTACACAATTTTCTCAGATCCGTTAGAGTTTTCTGACAGGGTTATTGTTTCTCATTCTTTTCAAAAATTGCGCAGTCTCATCTTAATGGTAATTGCTCCCAAATTATGCGGAACTTGAAAAAACTTTTTCCATAATTTTGCAGTTTTTCGACAATATATAATTTGACCAGGTTTCACTGATGCTTGTAATATAGCTTAGAGCTTACCTTTGAAGCAAACAGTGCAACAGATAAATAAGTTTTTAAAAAACCCACAGAGTTCGCCACCGAAAAGCAATCGGCGTCGACAGTGTCGTATACGACACTGCCGACGCCGATTGTTTTTCTGTGGCGAATTCAAAATGATCATGCACTTAAAGCTTGAGATCTATTCATGTTTGTGGCATTTTTCAGTAAAGCCATGCGTAATTGACATTCAAATAGGCCTTTTGCTCGACACTGGGAAACTGAGAAGCCTTCTCGAGTTAGTCGAGTAAACTTACGTCAAAGGGTGGTGGGAACCAGTGATAATGGTGAAGACCTATAACAAGGGGTTGTAAACTATCATTTTAAGATGGGGACCAAAAACAGACGTCAAGAAGAAGAAAATACCGGTGCTTTTTCTCCAACCATGTAAGCCACATCCATATTACCGCTGTGCCCAAATTAGACTGATCTAAAACTCTGCTTCAGCTACCAAATCCTTGCTTATTGACATCGTTAAATCCGCATTATACAAACACTCAACTTCAAGTGAGACCATTATGCCTGTTAACACCAATTTTCCGGATTGTCTTAGGCCAAAAACGTCGATTTTTTTCTTGTAAACAAACTGGTTATGCCTAGTAACGGGAGCGCGGTGGCTCAGTGGTAGACTGTTGGACTTCAGTGGTCCCGAGTTCGATCCCCGTCCGGGACGGCCCGCGTTGTGTCCTTGGGCAAGGCACTTTATCCCGGTTGCCTGCATGGGGGCACGATGACGCCGTGTACTAAGGCGTACTGCACATCGATGGTGCACATGTCTTCAACCGCTGTAACCCTGCTTGAGCGGTGCTTGAACAGAGTTAGAATGTTGAGGAGCTGACAGTTGCTCGTCGATGCTCGGTGGTTCTCTCCGGGTATTCCGGCTTCCTCCACCCGTAAAACTGTCACGGTCACGATTAGCCATTGTGCATAAGTATGTGACCTTAAACCCCAATAAATAAATAATATGCCTAGTAACACACCAAGGGGAATAACTCTAGTTTGGCTCATATCGGAGAACATCAGAGTCATGTCAACCGAGTTTGAAGGCATATCTGCCGAGTTTGATTATGGGCAATTCCGAGAAAGAAAATCACATCTAATAAATAAAACTCGATATCCAACTTGTCCTCTGATGTGGAAAATAACAATTATAAACCATTATTTAAGACTTCACTTTTCTTTTTTTTTTTTTTGCTTCGATGATGATATAGTTAAAGATGGTAAAAGTGATCTTAAATTCCAATAAATGAACCTCCAGCCTAAGTCTTGCGCAGGGGTGTAGCTAGGATTTCCTATTGAGGTGGGGGAGGCATAATTTTTTGGGGGTGTCAGGTCGATATATGGCACAGGCATATCCGAAGGCTGTAGGTTTGAGGTGCGGGTGGGTATAGCCCTCCCATTGGTGGGCGGGGGGGGGGGGGGTCTCCATACCCATCCAACATCAGGCCCTACGGTATCCCCTCCCATTGTTGGGGTTCGGGGGTGCCCAGAGGGAATTTTGAAAATTCAGTGCCCAGAGACTGAATCTGGGCCCTCTTGTGCTTTAATTTTACCATTTTGAGGTGGGAGGCACTGTAATTTTTAGGGAGGGGGGGGGGCATGCCTATGCCGCTGGTCTTGCGAAAAAACAAACCTAGATATTGGATTCACCTCTACAGGAGAGCAAACTGAAACATGAAATCACATCAAAATCACTGATTTCAATTGACGCTAAGAATAGGCTAAATAGACCAAACGAATAACTAAAATTGTATTCAGTGTTTGAATGTTTTATCTTGAACACTGGCCACAGATTAACTATTTGTCTTAATCCTTTACCCAACGAATCGGCTGCATCCGCCCGAGTAACATGCAAATTCAGCAGTTAAAAAAATATTTTCCAAAAAATTTCAACAAAACCATATCATGTGACCCCTCGTTGGAACGAGCTCATCGAGCTCGTTCCAACGAGGGGTCACATGATATGGTTTTGTTGAATTTTTTTGAAAAAAAATGATATTTAAAATAATAAATTTTGATATCGTCTGCGTTGGGTAAAGGGTTAATCCGACAGCAAGGCTCAAATGAGAGAAATCAAGTCAGGTCCTAAACTGAGAAACGAAATCGCTAATTATATCTTGATCGCATAATGCGCAACGCTTGCACCATGTCCAATGTGCACCTGTCTTAGGTTTTCGGTACCTCATTTTAGTAGTGGGAAAGTAAGCTTGAAAATAGGTGATATGTTGTTTTCTGTGTCAGCAAAAACAATACAATTTTTCATTTGTTCGTTATTCAGTTTTCTGAAGTATTGTTCATGAATGCGGATGGACAACAAAAATGTGACAAATTATTATATTATTTAGACTTTTGATGACATCGAAAATAACCAGACTCCTATTTTCAAGTTAACTTTCCATTGCTAATATAGCACCTTACTTAAGGGGCTATATAAGTAATGGAATTTTGTTTATTTTGAAAATTCAAATTAAATATACACAAAATGTACATCAAAATGAAGATTGAGATGTATAATAATAATATATCTTTATTCTGCAGTATACTAGTACATTAACAACGAGATAACATTACAAACTACAAGAACATAACCTAGTATACAGCATGGAAATGGCATAGCCTAAAAGGCTGTCTTCCTGCCATTCCCATAAAAAAAAATATATATATATCAACTCGGTTTGGCATCAGTGTAACAAAAAATCTTTTCAAAGACAGGAATATTTATAGTTTGTTTACGAATCATGTGGCTAGATGGGATCAATAGGTCATATGCTGGGAGGAGGATGAGATACCAGAGAGTTTTGATGGCTGATACAATCGGGACAGGCTGAGTTGTCGCACTTGAAGTTTGGGCTAGTATAAGTACTTAAAATTTTATGCGTTAATGATTTTTTGAACTTGGGTCTACTATATTGCTGAGTTAGAGGGTCTATACTATTCCAAATTCTTGGGAAGGAATGGAACGGCAATTCTGCAGAAAATTGTGTTCTTGGTTTGTGTGTTTCTATTTTACCAGTCTGCCTTGTATTCATCCCCGAAGGGTTTCTGTAGACCTGAAAGGTGTTATCGAATGACATAGGGAGTTTTTTGTTCATCCAGTCATGCATAAAGAGGGAGACGTGAAGGCTGTAGAGATCTTTAAATTTCAGAATACCGCAATCTCTGAAAAGTGGGTCTGTGTGCGAGTTATATGCCTTCCTAGTAATGATTCGGACGGCTCTTTTTTGCAGCTTGAAAATTCTGTTGGTGTAGCTCGAATGACCCCAAACCTGAATACCATATATGAGATGACAGTGGATCAATGAAAAGTACAAAGTTTTCATTGCCTTTGCGGGGAGAAATTTCTTTGCCCTATTTAGGGCAAAAATTGCACTTGCCATTCTTGAACATACTGCAGAAACGTGGTGTTTAAATTTCATATTTTCGTCTATATACACACCGAGGAACTTTAGAGCGGCTTGATCTTGTTCGTTCCCAACGGCCTCAATATTTGTATTATTCAGAGATAACTCAACGTTGTTTACCCTATACAAATCATTTTGTGGGTGAAGAAGCATATATTTAGTTTTAGTTGGGTTAAGGGTTAATTTGTTGGCAGAACACCAGTGATTTATTTTGTCTAATTCGGAATTTACACTATCTGTAAGTGTGTCTAGATTGTTGCCTGATCTATATGCCGTTGTATCATCGGCAAAGGAAAGTAGATTAAGCACAGTGGAGTTGCTAATATCGTTAATGTATAACAAGAATAGAATAGGACCAAGAATAGACCCTTGAGGTACACCGGTGTTTATGGTTAAGGTTTCTGTAACAAGATTCGAGAACGAGATAAATTGGCTTCGGTCGGTTAAATAATTTTGAAACCACTGATGGGTTATACCTCTAATACCATAGTATTCAAGTTTCTGGAGTAAGATTGAGTGGTCAATGCTGTCGAATGCTTTCGAAAAGTCTAAGAATATAGAAAGGGTGAAGTTCTTTGTTGTTTTATCATTTTCAGTTACCACGCTATTCAGCAAGTGCAATATGGGGTGGACAGTCGAATGCTTTGTTCTAAAGCCAAACTGGTACTTGTATAAGATATTACTTTCATCAATAAACTCCACTAGTCTTTTGTACATTAATTTTTCAAGTACTTTTGAGAACGTGGGTAGCATACTGATAGGGCGATAATTGTTAAAGATTTGAGGATCACCAGACTTGAAGATTGGTATAACTTTGGCTATTTTCATTTTGAATGGCACGTGACCAGATGAAAATGAAGTATTAATGATGTGTGTTAATGGACTGGCAACTTCATAAGCGACTGCTTTCAGGAGTTTCGTGGACAATTCGCCCTGATCCCTTGTTGGTGTATAGAACACGAAACACGTGTTATCAACTCATAGAGTCGATTGTAGGCACCACTGGTTTCTAGAAGTCCGCTACCGTATTCGTACCAGAACTTATAATTTTATAATATTTCACGGGAACAACTTGTGGCCAAATGTGCTTTACATATCCAAGAACAAAGCTAGGGTATCAAAATTCTTCAAAACACGGCGACAGAGCAGCATGGGGGTAAATTCCAAAACCATTGCTTTTGTTTTCATATGAATTTACGGCGATTTCCGGTCGACGTCATCGGACGGAAAAAGAATTTATATACAACCCCGTCTAAAATCAAATACTGAGAAAGATCGCCTTAATACAGTATACTGTTATCAGATAGAGACTGCACAGTTGCCATATTCAATGCAAGGTATCATGATACCTATTGAAATTTCTTCGAATTACGATTTTGTTTTTCGATGGAAAGTCGTGGTATCGAGTGATTTGCGCGTGTCTGTCGAGCATGGAAACTATCTTCAATAAAAATGCAGACAGTGTTGTCCTTTTCCAAAATGCAGTCATATCGCTGCACCCGTAAGTGTTTTGAATGCCTGGCTTTGTTTTTGAATATCTGAAGCACATTCGGCCACAAGTTGTTCTTACGAAATGTTATTTTATTATCAGTTCTGGTACGAATGCGATAGCAGACTTCCAGGAACCAGTGGAGCCTGCTGTCAACTCCATGGGTCGATTACATGTGTGTTTCGTGTTCTATATATCCCAACCTTCATTTTGATGTATACTTTGTGTATATTTAATCTGAATTTAAGGACCTATATAAGTAATGGAATTTTGTTTATTTTGAAATTCTCACCTCTCATATTCCTTCAATTCAGATTAAATATACACAAATAGAATGCAAATACGGCAGCAGACTTCCAGGAACCAGTGGTGCCCACAGTCGACTCTATGAGTTGATTACATATGTGTTTCGTGTTCTATGCATCCCAGCCTTCATTTTGGTGTACAGTTTGTGTATATTTAATTTGAATTGAAGGAATATCCGAGGTGAGAATTTTCAAAATAAATAACATTTCATTACTTATATAGGCCCTTAAGGAATATCAGAGGTGAAAATTTCAAAATAAACTTATATAGCCCCTTAATCCTTTACTCCCAGTAACCAGCCAGCGTTTTTCACAAAAATCTTTATTCAAATTTTATTAATTTTTTCCAGTATTTTGCCCCAAAACATAGCCTATTATCCCCATAGGAAAGAGTCCATAGCCTATTACCCCATTGGAACGCACACGAAGAGATAACTTGTTTTTCAGTTTTTTAAGGGCCTATATAATTAATGAAATTTTGTTTATTTTGAAATTCTCACCTCTCATATTCCTTAAATTCAGATTAAATATACACAAATTATACATCAAAATGATGGTTGGGATGTATAGAACACGAAACACTCATAGAGTCGACTGTAGGCACCACTGGTTCCTGGAAGTCTGCTACCGTATTCGCACCAGAACTGATAATAAAATATTTCATCAGAACAACTTGTGGCCAAATGTGCTTCATATATCCAAAAACAAAGCTAGGCATTCAAAACACTTTCGAATACAGCGATAGGACTGCATTTTGGAAAAGGACAACACTGTCTGCATCTTTTATTGAAGATGGTTTCCACGCTCGACAGACATGCGCAAATCACTCGTTACCACGAATTTCTATCGAAAAACAAAATCGTAATTCTAAGAAATTTCAACAGGTATCACGATAGCTTGCATTGAATATGGCAACTGTGCAATCTCTATCTAATAACAGTATACTGTATGAAGGCGATCTTTTTCATTATTTGATTTTAGACGGCGTTGTTTTTACATGCTTTTTCTGTCCGATGACGTCGACCGGAAATCGAAAGTATACTCATACGTAAACAAAAGCAAAGGCTTTGGAATTTTCCCCAATGGCCAATGCGGCTCTGTCGCCGTGTTTTGAAAATGTTTTATCCCCTAGCTTTGTTCTTGGATATGTAAAGCACATTTGGCCACAAATTGTTTTCGTGAAATAGTATTAAATTATCAGTTCTGGTGCGAATACGGCAGCAGACTTCCAGGAACCAGTGGTGCCTACAGTCGACTCGTTGAGTTGATTACACGTGTTTCGTGTTCTATACATCCCAACCTTCATTTTGATGTACATTTTGTGTATATTTAATTTGAATTGAAGGAATATCAGAGGTGAGAATTTTCAAAATAAACAAAATTTCATTACTTATATAGGCCCTTAAACAGCTTATGAACTCTCATTGGGACAAGCTCCTTGAGCTCGTTTTGATCGGACGTCATAAGTTGTAGTTGGAAAACAATTAAAATTATGAAATTCAAAAAAATATTGGCGATTTTTTTCTCCATTTTTTCAGGTATTTTCTTTTGATTTGTTGGTTTTTTTTTTGTTTTTTTTTTGTTGCTTTTGCAATGAAGCTCGATAGAACTAATTCGAAAAAGTGATAGCTGCATTTGAGATAAAAAGCGAAATCACAAAACAGATGTTGGCATTGTGTCCTCAAATCTGTGTTTGGTAAAAGGTTCACCATATTTGCTCTTGAAAATCGTGGAACAATAGGTGAGATCACCAGGACTGAGCAAACTCGAGACAATCACGCATGCATTAAGTAAACTGGGTTGTCATCCTGAGCGTCCGAAAGCATGGATCATTCTGCATGCTTTTCTTGGTTTTGTTTGGCGGGACGAATCAGTGACGTCACCTTTTCGCTTCTGCGATCATTTATTGGTCTGATGTCGTTCGATGCGGGCACAGAAAACCTATAAAAAAGGTAAGCAATGCACTCGTGTGTATTGCTCCATGGTGTTTGATCAATGAATGGCATTAGGCCAGCTTCGTTGTACAAGTAAGTACACTTCGGTTTCTTGTTCATTTATTTTACCCCATCCAAAAAATATACCAAGGCACTTTCCCAAAAAGAAAAGCGTACCTGTATTTCCTGTAAATACCAGTCATTTACAAACGGACTTGAGAGTTCTATGTAGACTCTCAGTACGTTATCAGTATAATTTCATTTGCGCATAGATTCTGGAAAGCGACTTTTGCAGTCTAAATTTGAAAAATTTCCTCGAGGTGTGATATCCCAGGATTTTTTTTTCAAATTTGGACGACAAAAGTTATGCCCGTCATGTCACCGGTTATCCACTCTCATACGCCCCGCTTGCTACTTGGAGACTTGGGCCACAAGTGACACGAGGGCGAAATGAAATGGTCCAGGTTTCACGACCAATCCGAATTTTTATGCCAGACTTCCTACCATATTAATAGCTCTGGGGAAAATGGTATTCAGATTTAAGGGCCTATATAAGTAATGAAATTTTGTTTATTTTGAAAATTCTCACCTCTCATATTCCTTCAGTTCAAATTAAATATACACAATGTACATCAAAATGAAGGTTGGGATGTATAGAACACGAAACACGTGTGTAATCAACTCATAGATTCGACTGTAGGTACCACTGGTTCCTGGAAGTCTGCTACCGTATTCGCACCAGAACTGATAATTTAATATTTCACGAAAACAACTTGTGGCCAAGTGTGCTTTACATATCCAAGAACAAAGCTAGGGGATACAAATTCTTCAACACACGGCGACAGAGCTGCACTGGGGTAAATTCCAAAGCCTTTGCTTTTGTTTACGTATGTGTCTACTTTCGATTTCCGGTCGACGTCATCGGACAGAAAAAGCATGTAAAAACGCCGTCTAAAATCAAATAATGAAAAAGATCGCCTTCATACAGTATACTGTTATTAGAGATTGCACAGTTGCCATATTAAATGCAAGGTATCATGATACCTGTTGAAATTTCTTAGAATTACGATTTTGTTTTTGATGGAAATTCGTGGTAACGAGTGATTTGCGCATGTCTGTCGAGCAAGGAAACCATCTTCAATAAAAAATGCAGACAGTGTTGTCCTTTTCCAAAATGCAGACCTATCGCTGTATTCGAAAGTGTTTTGAATGCCTAGCTTTGTTCTTGGATATATGAAGCACATTTGGCCACAACTTGTTCTGATGAAATATTTTATTATCAGTTCTGGTGCGAATACGGTAGCAGACTTCCAGGAACCAGTGGTGCCTACAGTCGACTCTACGAGTTGATTACATATGTGTTTCGTGTTCTATAGATCCCAACCTTCATTTTGATGTATAATTCGTGTATATTTACTCTGAATTTAAGGAATATGAGAGGTGAGAATTTCAAAATAAACAAAATTTCATTACTTATATAGGCCCTTAAATTCAGATTAAATATACAGAAATTATACATCAAAATGAAGGTTGGGATGTATGGAACACGAAACACATATGTAATCAACTTATAGAGTTTACATCAGACACCACTGGTTCCTGGAAGTCTGCTACCGTATTCGCACCAGAACTGATAATAAAATAATATTTCATCAGAACAACTTGTGGTCAAATGTGCTTCATATATCCAAGAACAAAGCTAGGCATTCAAAACACATTCGAATACAGCGATAGGTCTGCATTTTGGAAAAGGACAACACTGTCTGCATTTTTTATTGAAGATGGTTTCCATGCTCGGCAGACATGCGCAGATCACTCGTTACCACGAATTTCCATCGAAAAACAAAATCGTAATTCTAAGAAATTTCAACAGGTGTCATGATGCCTTGCATTGAATATGGCAACTGTGCAATCTCTATCTAATAACAGTATACTGTATGGAGGCGATCTTTTTCATTATTTGATTTTAGACGGCGTTGTTCTTACATGCTTTTTGTCCGATGACGTCGACCGGAAATCGAAAGTAGACTCATTCGTAAACAATAGCAACGGCTTTGGAATTTTCCCCAATGCAGCTCTGTCGCCGTGTTTTGAAGAATTTTTATACCCTAGCTTTGTTCTTGGATATGTAAAGCACATTTGGCCACGAGTTGTTTTCGTGAAATATTAAATTATCAGTTCTGGTGCGAATAACGGCAGCAGACTTCCAGGAACCAGTGGTGCCTACAGTCGACTCTGAGTTGATTACACGTGTTTCATGTTCTATACATCCCAACCTTCATTTTGATGTACATTTTGTGTATATTTAATTTGAAGGAATACCAGATGTGAGTATTCAAAATAAACAAAATTTCATTACTTATATAGGCCCTTAAGGCGCAAATTAAGTAATAGGATTTTGTTTATATTGAAATTCCCACCTCTGATATTCCTTAAGGACCATGTTGCGCCAAATTTCAACCAAAAAGCACAGTACCAAAACACAATTGAAACATTTCGGATGTTGATGTTTCATATCTGTTGGATCACGGGAAGACCAAAAATGGATTTTAAAGTGGAAAAAAATGCAGACACTGTTTTTCAAAATGCAGTCCTATTGCTGCACTCGAAAGTGTTTTGCATGCCTAGCTTTATTGAATATCCGAAGCACATTCGGCCACGAGTTCTTGCGAAATATTTATTATCAGTTCTGGTACGAATACGATAGCAGACTTCCAAGAAGCAATTTGTATATATTTAATCGGAATTTAAGGAAGATCAGAGGGGAGAATTTTAAAATAAACAAAATTCCATTACTTATATAGCCCCTTAAGGTGCAGGAATTTCCTTGCACCATCGAACGCAGTTGATCTATTTACATAGTAATCTGAATGGACAGCGATATAGGGACGTAATTCTGAACGCTGTTTTACCGTTGTATAAATAAAGTAGAATTACAAATATTCGTTTCAGATTTTTGAGGTCCTATTTTCATCAACTCGATTCAATCTTGCTCATAAATGTGATGCACCGTAAAATGTCAAACTGCCCTAAGTATAACGCGCGCTAAATGAAATGATCCAATATCATTCTCGATAGGAAAACGCGAAGGTGAGCTGGTGCTATCAAAATACTAAATATTTGATTTCCAGTTACGCGCCTTGAAAAGTTGCACTCGGAAATGATGAAATCACCGAAACGAAGCAAACTTGGAGCAAAATATAGAAGTCTCAACCGAATATTCAAGAGGAGCGGAGATTTGATTTTTGGGGTCGCATGTTTTAATTAAAATGATAGGGCAGATTTTTTTCACACCAACGTGATAATGAAGGCCATTGAAAAACTACTCTATATTGCAAAACCTGGTTGTCGGACTTGAAAGATGACGGAATTTGAAGCACAAAAATAGAAGTACCTGAATTTCGGCGCCATCTAAAAACTAAGGCAATTCCGAAAAAAATCATGAGTTATCCTCCTTGATTGATTAAAATGGCGGCATTTCCGTTTTGAAAACTGGTGTTCAGTTTCATTCGGACGCCATGTTGAAAGTGAAATTCAGCCAGGTCTTATGGTAGGAAGTAAACCCGAGTTATGGGCCTTGATTTATTCAAAATGGCGGATGGCATTGCATGCAGAGAACTGCGAAGCATTTCCAGTCCAATTCGGGCGCCATGTTGGAAATTTCATTCAAACAGGCAAGTTTAATAGTATAAAGCAGAGTAACCAGATCTGATTTATTCAAAATGGCGGCATTTAACTCTGCACACTGCAGCTGAATTTCGGCGCCGTTTTGAACATATCCAACAACTTAGGCAGCTCTAAAAAAATCCATGAGTTATGCTCCTTGATTAAAATGGCGGCATTTCCGTTTTGAAAACTGGTGTTCAGTTTCATTCGGACGCCATGTTGAAAGTGAAATTCAGCCAGGTCTTATGGTAGGAAGTAAATCCGAGTTATGGGCCTTGATTTATTCAAAATGGCGGCATTCAACTCTGCACTCTGCAGCTGAATTTCGGCGCCATTTTGAACATATCCAAAAACTAAGGCAGGTCGAAAAAAATCCATGAGTTATCCTCCTTGATTAAAATGGCGGCATTTCCGTTTTGAAAACTGGTGTTCAGTTTCATTCGGACGCCGTGTTGAAAGTGAAATTCAGCCAGGTCTTATGGTAGGAAGTAAACCCGAGTTATGGGCCTTGATTTATTCAAAATGGCGGATGGCATTGCATGCAGAGAACTGCGAAGCATTTCCAGTCCAATTCGGGCGCCATGTTGGAAATTTCATTCAAACAGGCAAGTTTAATAGTATAAAGCAGAGTAACCAGATCTGATTTATTCAAAATGGCGGCATTTAACTCTTGCACACTGCAGCTGAATTTCGGCGCCGTTTTGAACATATCCAAAAACTAAGGCAGCTCTAAAAAAATCCATGAGTTATGCTCCTTGATTAAAATGGCGGCATTTCCGTTTTGAAAACTGGTGTTCAGTTTCATTCGGACGCCATGTTGAAAGTGAAATTCAGCCAGGTCTTATGGTAGGAAGTAAATCCGAGTTATGGGCCTTGATTTATTCAAAATGGCGGCATTCAACTCTGCACTCTGCAGCTGAATTTCGGCGCCATTTTGAACATATCCAAAAACTAAGGCAGGTCGAAAAAAATCCATGAGTTATCCTCCTTGATTAAAATGGCGGCATTTCCGTTTTGAAAACTGGTGTTCAGTTTCATTCGGACGCAATGTTGAAAGTGAAATTCAGCCAGGTCTTATGGTAGGAAGTAAACCCGAGTTATGGGCCTTGATTTATTCAAAATGGCGGATGGCATTGCATGCAGAGAACTGCGAAGCATTTCCAGTCCAATTCGGGCGCCATGTTGGAAATTTCATTCAAACAGGCAAGTTTAATAGTATAAAGCAGAGTAACCAGATCTGATTTATTCAAAATGGCGGCATTTAACTCTGCACACTGCAGCTGAATTTCGGCGCCGTTTTGAACATATCCAAAAACTAAGGCAGCTCTAAAAAAATCCATGAGTTATGCTCCTTGATTAAAATGGCATTTCCGTTTTGAAAACTGGTGTTCAGTTTCATTCGGACGCCATGTTGAAAGTGAAATTCAGCCAGGTCTTATGGTAGGAAGTAAATCCGAGTTATGGGCCTTGATTTATTCAAAATGGCGGCATTCAACTCTGCACTCTGCAGCTGAATTTCGGCGCCATTTTGAACATATCCAAAAACTAAGGCAGGTCGAAAAAAATCCATGAGTTATCCTCCTTGATTAAAATGGCGGCATTTCCGTTTTGAAAACTGGTGTTCAGTTTCATTCGGACGCCATGTTGAAAGTGAAATTCAGCCAGGTCTTATGGTAGGAAGTAAATCCGAGTTATGGGCCTTGATTTATTCAAAATGGCGGCATTCAACTCTGCACTCTGCAGCTGAATTTCGGCGCCATTTTGAACATATCCAAAAACTAAGGCAGGTCGAAAAAAATCCATGAGTTATCCTCCTTGATTAAAATGGCGGCATTTCCGTTTTGAAAACTGGTGTTCAGTTTCATTCGGACGCCATGTTGAAAGTGAAATTCAGCCAGGTCTTATGGTAGGAAGTAAACCCGAGTTATGGGCCTTGATTTATTCAAAATGGCGGATGGCATTGCATGCAGAGAACTGCGAAGCATTTCCAGTCCAATTCGGGCGCCATGTGGGAAATTTCATTCAAACAGGCAAGTTTAATAGTATAAAGCAGAGTAACCAGATCTGATTTATTCAAAATGGCGGCATTTAACTCTGCACACTGCAGCTGAATTTCGGTGCCGTTTTGAACATATCCAACCACTAAGGCAGCTCTAAAAAAATCCATGAGTTATGCTCCTTGATTAAAATGGCGGCATTTCCGTTTTGAAAACTGGTGTTCAGTTTCATTCGGACGCCATGTTGAAAGTGAAATTCAGCCAGGTCTTATGGTAGGAAGTAAACCCGAGTTATGGGCCTTGATATATTCAAAATGGCGGATGGCATTGCATGCAGAGAACTGCGAAGCATTTCCAGTCCAATTCGGGCGCCATGTTGGAAATTTCATTCAAACAGGCAAGTTTAATAATATAAAGCAGAGTAACCAGATCTGATTTATTCAAAATGGCGGCATTTAACTCTGCACACTGCAGCTGAATTTCGGCGCCGTTTTGAACATATCCAAAAACTAAGGCAGCTCTAAAAAAATCCATGAGTTATGCTCCTTGATTAAAATGGCGGCATTTCCGTTTTGAAAACTGGTGTTCAGTTTCATTCGGACGCCATGTTGAAAGTGAAATTCAGCCAGGTCTTATGGTAGGAAGTAAATCCGAGTTATGGGCCTTGATTTATTCAAAATGGCGGCATTCAACTCTGCACTCTGCAGCTGAATTTCGGCGCCATTTTGAACATATCCAAAAACTAAGGCAGGTCGAAAAAAATCCATGAGTTATCCTCCTTGATTAAAATGGCGGCATTTCCGTTTTGAAAACTGGTGTTCAGTTTCATTCGGACGCCATGTTGAAAGTGAAATTCAGCCAGGTCTTATGGTAGGAAGTAAACCCGAGTTATGGGCCTTGATTTATTCAAAATGGCGGATGGCATTGCATGCAGAGAACTGCGAAGCATTTCCAGTCCAATTCGGGCGCCATGTTGGAAATTTCATTCAAACAGGCAAGTTTAATAGTATAAAGCAGAGTAACCAGATCTGATTTATTCAAAATGGCGGCATTTAACTCTGCACACTGCAGCTGAATTTCGGCGCCGTTTTGAACATATCCAAAAACTAAGGCAGCTCTAAAAAAATCTATGAGTTATGCTCCTTGATTAAAATGGCGGCATTTCCGTTTTGAAAACTGGTGTTCAGTTTCATTCGGACGCCATGTTGAAAGTGAAATTCAGCCAGGTCTTATGGTAGGAAGTAAATCCGAGTTATGGGCCTTGATTTATTCAAAATGGCGGCATTCAACTCTGCACTCTGCAGCTGAATTTCGGCGCCATTTTGAACATATCCAAAAACTAAGGCAGGTCGAAAAAAATCCATGAGTTATCCTCCTTGATTAAAATGGCGGCATTTCCGTTTTGAAAACTGGTGTTCAGTTTCATTCGGACGCCATGTTGAAAGTGAAATTCAGCCAGGTCTTATGGTAGGAAGTAAACCCGAGTTATGGGCCTTGATTTATTCAAAATGGCGGATGGCATTGCATGCAGAGAACTGCGAAGCATTTCCAGTCCAATTCGGGCGCCATGTTGGAAATTTCATTCAAACAGGCAAGTTTAATAGTATAAAGCAGAGTAACCAGATCTGATTTATTCAAAATGGCGGCATTTAACTCTGCACACTGCAGCTGAATTTCGGCGCCGTTTTGAACATATCCAAAAACTAAGGCAGCTCTAAAAAAATCCATGAGTTATGCTCCTTGATTAAAATGGCGGCATTTCCGTTTTGAAAACTGGTGTTCAGTTTCATTCGGACGCCATGTTGAAAGTGAAATTCAGCCAGGTCTTATGGTAGGAAGTAAATCCGAGTTATGGGCCTTGATTTATTCAAAATGGCGGCATTCAACTCTGCACTCTGCAGCTGAATTTCGGCGCCATTTTGAACATATCCAAAAACTAAGGCAGGTCGAAAAAAATCCATGAGTTATCCTCCTTGATTAAAATGGCGGCATTTCCGTTTTGAAAACTGGTGTTCAGTTTCATTCGGACGCCATGTTGAAAGTGAAATTCAGCCAGGTCTTATGGTAGGAAGTAAATCCGAGTTATGGGCCTTGATTTATTCAAAATGGCGGCATTCAACTCTGCACTCTGCAGCTGAATTTCGGCGCCATTTTGAACATATCCAAAAACTAAGGCAGGTCGAAAAAAATCCATGAGTTATCCTCCTTGATTAAAATGGCGGCATTTCCGTTTTGAAAACTGGTGTTCAGTTTCATTCGGACGCCATGTTGAAAGTGAAATTCAGCCAGGTCTTATGGTAGGAAGTAAACCCGAGTTATGGGCCTTGATTTATTCAAAATGGCGGATGGCATTGCATGCAGAGAACTGCGAAGCATTTCCAGTCCAATTCGGGTGCCATGTTGGAAATTTCATTCAAACAGGCAAGTTTAATAGTATAAAGCAGAGTAACCAGATCTGATTTATTCAAAATGGCGGCATTTAACTCTGCACACTGCAGCTGAATTTCGGCGCCGTTTTGAACATATCCAAAAACTAAGGCAGCTCTAAAAAAAATCCATGAGTTATGCTCCTTGATTAAAATGGCGGCATTTCCGTTTTGAAAACTGGTGTTCAGTTTCATTCGGACGCCATGTTGAAAGTGAAATTCAGCCAGGTCTTATGGTAGGAAGTAAATCCGAGTTATGGGCCTTGATTTATTCAAAATGGCGGCATTCAACTCTGCACTCTGCAGCTGAATTTCGGCGCCATTTTGAACATATCCAAAAACTAAGGCAGGTCGAAAAAAATCCATGAGTTATCCTCCTTGATTAAAATGGCGGCATTTCCGTTTTGAAAACTGGTGTTCAGTTTCATTCGGACGCCATGTTGAAAGTGAAATTCAGCCAGGTCTTATGGTAGGAAGTAAACCCGAGTTATGGGCCTTGATTTATTCAAAATGGCGGATGGCATTGCATGCAGAGAACTGCGAAGCATTTCCAGTCCAATTCGGGCGCCATGTTGGAAATTTCATTCAAACAGGCAAGTTTAATAGTATAAAGCAGAGTAACCAGATCTGATTTATTCAAAATGGCGGCATTTAACTCTGCACACTGCAGCTGAATTTCGGCGCCGTTTCGAACATATCCAAAAACTAAGGCAGCTCTAAAAAAATCCATGAGTTATGCTCCTTGATTAAAATGGCGGCATTTCCGTTTTGAAAACTGGTGTTCAGTTTCATTCGGACGCCATGTTGAAAGTGAAATTCAGCCAGGTCTTATGGTAGGAAGTAAATCCGAGTTATGGGCCTTGATTTATTCAAAATGGCGGCATTCAACTCTGCACTCTGCAGCTGAATTTCGGCGCCATTTTGAACATATCCAAAAACTAAGGCAGGTCGAAAAAAATCCATGAGTTATCCTCCTTGATTAAAATGGCGGCATTTCCGTTTTGAAAACTGGTGTTCAGTTTCATTCGGACGCCATGTTGAAAGTGAAATTCAGCCAGGTCTTATGGTAGGAAGTAAACCCGAGTTATGGGCCTTGATTTATTCAAAATGGCGGATGGCATTGCTTGCAGAGAACTGCGAAGCATTTCCAGTCCAATTCGGGCGCCATGTTGGAAATTTCATTCAAACAGGCAAGTTTAATAGTATAAAGCAGAGTAACCAGATCTGATTTATTCAAAATGGCGGCATTTAACTCTGCACACTGCAGCTGAATTTCGGCGCCGTTTTGAACATATCCAAAAACTAAGGCAGCTCTAAAAAAAATCCATGAGTTATGCTCCTTGATTAAAATGGCGGCATTTCCGTTTTGAAAACTGGTGTTCAGTTTCATTCGGACGCCATGTTGAAAGTGAAATTCAGCCAGGTCTTATGGTAGGAAGTAAATCCGAGTTATGGGCCTTGATTTATTCAAAATGGCGGCATTCAACTCTGCACTCTGCAGCTGAATTTCGGCGCCATTTTGAACATATCCAAAAACTAAGGCAGGTCGAAAAAAATCCATGAGTTATCCTCCTTGATTAAAATGGCGGCATTTCCGTTTTGAAAACTGGTGTTCAGTTTCATTCGGACGCCATGTTGAAAGTGAAATTCAGCCAGGTCTTATGGTAGGAAGTAAATCCGAGTTATGGGCCTTGATTTATTCAAAATGGCGGCATTCAACTCTGCACTCTGCAGCTGAATTTCGGCGCCATTTTGAACATATCCAAAAACTAAGGCAGGTCGAAAAAAATCCATGAGTTATCCTCCTTGATTAAAATGGCGGCATTTCCGTTTTGAAAACTGGTGTTCAGTTTCATTCGGACGCCATGTTGAAAGTGAAATTCAGCCAGGTCTTATGGTAGGAAGTAAACCCGAGTTATGGGCCTTGATTTATTCAAAATGGCGGATGGCATTGCTTGCAGAGAACTGCGAAGCATTTCCAGTCCAATTCGGGCGCCATGTTGGAAATTTCATTCAAACAGGCAAGTTTAATAGTATAAAGCAGAGTAACCAGATCTGATTTATTCAAAATGGCGGCATTTAACTCTGCACACTGCAGCTGAATTTCGGCGCCGTTTTGAA
The DNA here is from genome assembly GCA_031216915.1 of Pictodentalium vernedei. Lineage (NCBI taxonomy): Eukaryota > Metazoa > Mollusca > Scaphopoda > Dentaliida > Dentaliidae > Pictodentalium > Pictodentalium vernedei. Next base: position 102,965,948 of record CM062291.1, read on the forward strand.
CATATCCAAAAACTAAGGCAGCTCTAAAAAAATCCATGAGTTATGCTCCTTGATTAAAATGGCGGCATTTCCGTTTTGAAAACTGGTGTTCAGTTTCATTCGGACGCCATGTTGAAAGTGAAATTCAGCCAGGTCTTATGGTAGGAAGTAAATCCGAGTTATGGGCCTTGATTTATTCAAAATGGCGGCATTCAACTCTGCACTCTGCAGCTGAATTTCGGCGCCATTTTGAACATATCCAAAAACTAAGGCAGGTCGAAAAAAATCCATGAGTTATCCTCCTTGATTAAAATGGCGGCATTTCCGTTTTGAAAACTGGTGTTCAGTTTCATTCGGACGCCATGTTGAAAGTGAAATTCAGCCAGGTCTTATGGTAGGAAGTAAACCCGAGTTATGGGCCTTGATTTATTCAAAATGGCGGATGGCATTGCATGCAGAGAACTGCGAAGCATTTCCAGTCCAATTCGGGCGCCATGTGGGAAATTTCATTCAAACAGGCAAGTTTAATAGTATAAAGCAGAGTAACCAGATCTGATTTATTCAAAATGGCGGCATTTAACTCTGCACACTGCAGCTGAATTTCGGCGCCGTTTTGAACATATCCAAAAACTAAGGCAGCTCTAAAAAAATCCATGAGTTATGCTCCTTGATTAAAATGGCGGCATTTCCGTTTTGAAAACTGGTGTTCAGTTTCATTCGGACGCCATGTTGAAAGTGAAATTCAGCCAGGTCTTATGGTAGGAAGTAAATCCGAGTTATGGGCCTTGATTTATTCAAAATGGCGGCATTCAACTCTGCACTCTGCAGCTGAATTTCGGCGCCATTTTGAACATATCCAAAAACTAAGGCAGGTCGAAAAAAATCCATGAGTTATCCTCCTTGATTAAAATGGCGGCATTTCCGTTTTGAAAACTGGTGTTCAGTTTCATTCGGACGCCATGTTGAAAGTGAAATTCAGCCAGGTCTTATGGTAGGAAGTAAATCCGAGTTATGGGCCTTGATTTATTCAAAATGGCGGCATTCAACTCTGCACTCTGCAGCTGAATTTCGGCGCCATTTTGAACATATCCAAAAACTAAGGCAGGTCGAAAAAAATCCATGAGTTATCCTCCTTGATTAAAATGGCGGCATTTCCGTTTTGAAAACTGGTGTTCAGTTTCATTCGGACGCCATGTTGAAAGTGAAATTCAGCCAGGTCTTATGGTAGGAAGTAAACCCGAGTTATGGGCCTTGATTTATTCAAAATGGCGGATGGCATTGCTTGCAGAGAACTGCGAAGCATTTCCAGTCCAATTCGGGCGCCATGTTGGAAATTTCATTCAAACAGGCAAGTTTAATAGTATAAAGCAGAGTAACCAGATCTGATTTATTCAAAATGGCGGCATTTAACTCTGCACACTGCAGCTGAATTTCGGCGCCGTTTTGAACATATCCAAAAACTAAGGCAGCTCTAAAAAAAATCCATGAGTTATGCTCCTTGATTAAAATGGCGGCATTTCCGTTTTGAAAACTGGTGTTCAGTTTCATTCGGACGCCATGTTGAAAGTGAAATTCAGCCAGGTCTTATGGTAGGAAGTAAATCCGAGTTATGGGCCTTGATTTATTCAAAATGGCGGCATTCAACTCTGCACTCTGCAGCTGAATTTCGGCGCCATTTTGAACATATCCAAAAACTAAGGCAGGTCGAAAAAAATCCATGAGTTATCCTCCTTGATTAAAATGGCGGCATTTCCGTTTTGAAAACTGGTGTTCAGTTTCATTCGGACGCCATGTTGAAAGTGAAATTCAGCCAGGTCTTATGGTAGGAAGTAAATCCGAGTTATGGGCCTTGATTTATTCAAAATGGCGGCATTCAACTCTGCACTCTGCAGCTGAATTTCGGCGCCATTTTGAACATATCCAAAAACTAAGGCAGGTCGAAAAAAATCCATGAGTTATCCTCCTTGATTAAAATGGCGGCATTTCCGTTTTGAAAACTGGTGTTCAGTTTCATTCGGACGCCATGTTGAAAGTGAAATTCAGCCAGGTCTTATGGTAGGAAGTAAACCCGAGTTATGGGCCTTGATTTATTCAAAATGGCGGATGGCATTGCTTGCAGAGAACTGCGAAGCATTTCCAGTCCAATTCGGGCGCCATGTTGGAAATTTCATTCAAACAGGCAAGTTTAATAGTATAAAGCAGAGTAACCAGATCTGATTTATTCAAAATGGCGGCATTTAACTCTGCACACTGCAGCTGAATTTCGGCGCCGTTTTGAACATATCCAAAAACTAAGGCAGCTCTAAAAAAATCCATGAGTTATGCTCCTTGATTAAAATGGCGGCATTTCCGTTTTGAAAACTGGTGTTCAGTTTCATTCGGACGCCATGTTGAAAGTGAAATTCAGCCAGGTCTTATGGTAGGAAGTAAATCCGAGTTATGGGCCTTGATTTATTCAAAATGGCGGCATTCAACTCTGCACTCTGCAGCTGAATTTCGGCGCCATTTTGAACATATCCAAAAACTAAGGCAGGTCGAAAAAAATCCATGAGTTATCCTCCTTGATTAAAATGGCGGCATTTCCGTTTTGAAAACTGGTGTTCAGTTTCATTCGGACGCCATGTTGAAAGTGAAATTCAGCCAGGTCTTATGGTAGGAAGTAAACCCGAGTTATGGGCCTTGATTTATTCAAAATGGCGGATGGCATTGCATGCAGAGAACTGCGAAGCATTTCCAGTCCAATTCGGGCGCCATGTTGGAAATTTCATTCAAACAGGCAAGTTTAATAGTATAAAGCAGAGTAACCAGATCTGATTTATTCAAAATGGCGGCATTTAACTCTGCACACTGCAGCTGAATTTCGGCGCCGTTTTGAACATATCCAAAAACTAAGGCAGCTCTAAAAAAATCCATGAGTTATGCTCCTTGATTAAAATGGCGGCATTTCCGTTTTGAAAACTGGTGTTCAGTTTCATTCGGACGCCATGTTGAAAGTGAAATTCAGCCAGGTCTTATGGTAGGAAGTAAATCCGAGTTATGGGCCTTGATTTATTCAAAATGGCGGCATTCAACTCTGCACTCTGCAGCTGAATTTCGGCGCCATTTTGAACATATCCAAAAACTAAGGCAGGTCGAAAAAAATCCATGAGTTATCCTCCTTGATTAAAATGGCGGCATTTCCGTTTTGAAAACTGGTGTTCAGTTTCATTCGGACGCCATGTTGAAAGTGAAATTCAGCCAGGTCTTATGGTAGGAAGTAAATCCGAGTTATGGGCCTTGATTTATTCAAAATGGCGGCATTCAACTCTGCACTCTGCAGCTGAATTTCGGCGCCATTTTGAACATATCCAAAAACTAAGGCAGGTCGAAAAAAATCCATGAGTTATCCTCCTTGATTAAAATGGCGGCATTTCCGTTTTGAAAACTGGTGTTCAGTTTCATTCGGACGCCATGTTGAAAGTGAAATTCAGCCAGGTCTTATGGTAGGAAGTAAACCCGAGTTATGGGCCTTGATTTATTCAAAATGGCGGATGGCATTGCTTGCAGAGAACTGCGAAGCATTTCCAGTCCAATTCGGGCGCCATGTTGGAAATTTCATTCAAACAGGCAAGTTTAATAGTATAAAGCAGAGTAACCAGATCTGATTTATTCAAAATGGCGGCATTTAACTCTGCACACTGCAGCTGAATTTCGGCGCCGTTTTGAACATATCCAAAAACTAAGGCAGCTCTAAAAAAATCCATGAGTTATGCTCCTTGATTAAAATGGCGGCATTTCCGTTTTGAAAACTGGTGTTCAGTTTCATTCGGACGCCATGTTGAAAGTGAAATTCAGCCAGGTCTTATGGTAGGAAGTAAATCCGAGTTATGGGCCTTGATTTATTCAAAATGGCGGCATTCAACTCTGCACTCTGCAGCTGAATTTCGGCGCCATTTTGAACATATCCAAAAACTAAGGCAGGTCGAAAAAAATCCATGAGTTATCCTCCTTGATTAAAATGGCGGCATTTCCGTTTTGAAAACTGGTGTTCAGTTTCATTCGGACGCCATGTTGAAAGTGAAATTCAGCCAGGTCTTATGGTAGGAAGTAAATCCGAGTTATGGGCCTTGATTTATTCAAAATGGCGGCATTCAACTCTGCACTCTGCAGCTGAATTTCGGCGCCATTTTGAACATATCCAAAAACTAAGGCAGGTCGAAAAAAATCCATGAGTTATCCTCCTTGATTAAAATGGCGGCATTTCCGTTTTGAAAACTGGTGTTCAGTTTCATTCGGACGCCATGTTGAAAGTGAAATTCAGCCAGGTCTTATGGTAGGAAGTAAACCCGAGTTATGGGCCTTGGTTTATTCAAAATGGCGGATGGCATTGCTTGCAGAGAACTGCGAAGCATTTCCAGTCCAATTCGGGCGCCATGTTGGAAATTTCATTCAAACAGGCAAGTTTAATAGTATAAAGCAGAGTAACCAGATCTGATTTATTCAAAATGGCGGCATTTAACTCTGCACACTGCAGCTGAATTTCGGCGCCGTTTTGAACATATCCAAAAACTAAGGCAGCTCTAAAAAAAATCCATGAGTTATGCTCCTTGATTAAAATGGCGGCATTTCCGTTTTGAAAACTGGTGTTCAGTTTCATTCGGACGCCATGTTGAAAGTGAAATTCAGCCAGGTCTTATGGTAGGAAGTAAATCCGAGTTATGGGCCTTGATTTATTCAAAATGGCGGCATTCAACTCTGCACTCTGCAGCTGAATTTCGGCGCCATTTTGAACATATCCAAAAACTAAGGCAGGTCGAAAAAAATCCATGAGTTATCCTCCTTGATTAAAATGGCGGCATTTCCGTTTTGAAAACTGGTGTTCAGTTTCATTCGGACGCCATGTTGAAAGTGAAATTCAGCCAGGTCTTATGGTAGGAAGTAAACCCGAGTTATGGGCCTTGATTTATTCAAAATGGCGGATGGCATTGCATGCAGAGAACTGCGAAGCATTTCCAGTCCAATTCGGGCGCCATGTTGGAAATTTCATTCAAACAGGCAAGTTTAATAGTATAAAGCAGAGTAACCAGATCTGATTTATTCAAAATGGCGGCATTTAACTCTGCACACTGCAGCTGAATTTCGGCGCCGTTTTGAACATATCCAAAAACTAAGGCAGCTCTAAAAAAATCCATGAGTTATGCTCCTTGATTAAAATGGCGGCATTTCCGTTTTGAAAACTGGTGTTCAGTTTCATTCGGACGCCATGTTGAAAGTGAAATTCAGCCAGGTCTTATGGTAGGAAGTAAATCCGAGTTATGGGCCTTGATTTATTCAAAATGGCGGCATTCAACTCTGCACTCTGCAGCTGAATTTCGGCGCCATTTTGAACATATCCAAAAACTAAGGCAGGTCGAAAAAAATCCATGAGTTATCCTCCTTGATTAAAATGGCGGCATTTCCGTTTTGAAAACTGATGTTCAGTTTCATTCGGACGCCATGTTGAAAGTGAAATTCAGCCAGGTCTTATGGTAGGAAGTAAATCCGAGTTATGGGCCTTGATTTATTCAAAATGGCGGATGGCATTGCTTGCAGAGAACTGCGAAGCATTTCCAGTCCAATTCGGGCGCCATGTTGGAAATTTCATTCAAACAGGCAAGTTTAATAGTATAAAGCAGAGTAACCAGATCTGATTTATTCAAAATGGCGGCATTTAACTCTGCACACTGCAGCTGAATTTCGGCGCCGTTTTGAACATATCCAAAAACTAAGGCAGCTCTAAAAAAAATCCATGAGTTATGCTCCTTGATTAAAATGGCGGCATTTCCGTTTTGAAAACTGGTGTTCAGTTTCATTCGGACGCCATGTTGAAAGTGAAATTCAGCCAGGTCTTATGGTAGGAAGTAAATCCGAGTTATGGGCCTTGATTTATTCAAAATGGCGGCATTCAACTCTGCACTCTGCAGCTGAATTTCGGCGCCATTTTGAACATATCCAAAAACTAAGGCAGGTCGAAAAAAATCCATGAGTTATCCTCCTTGATTAAAATGGCGGCATTTCCGTTTTGAAAACTGGTGTTCAGTTTCATTCGGACGCCATGTTGAAAGTGAAATTCAGCCAGGTCTTATGGTAGGAAGTAAACCCGAGTTATGGGCCTTGATTTATTCAAAATGGCGGATGGCATTGCATGCAGAGAACTGCGAAGCATTTCCAGTCCAATTCGGGCGCCATGTTGGAAATTTCATTCAAACAGGCAAGTTTAATAGTATAAAGCAGAGTAACCAGATCTGATTTATTCAAAATGGCGGCATTTAACTCTGCACACTGCAGCTGAATTTCGGCGCCGTTTTGAACATATCCAAAAACTAAGGCAGCTCTAAAAAAATCCATGAGTTATGCTCCTTGATTAAAATGGCGGCATTTCCGTTTTGAAAACTGGTGTTCAGTTTCATTCGGACGCCATGTTGAAAGTGAAATTCAGCCAGGTCTTATGGTAGGAAGTAAATCCGAGTTATGGGCCTTGATTTATTCAAAATGGCGGCATTCAACTCTGCACTCTGCAGCTGAATTTCGGCGCCATTTTGAACATATCCAAAAACTAAGGCAGGTCGAAAAAAATCCATGAGTTATCCTCCTTGATTAAAATGGCGGCATTTCCGTTTTGAAAACTGGTGTTCAGTTTCATTCGGACGCCATGTTGAAAGTGAAATTCAGCCAGGTCTTATGGTAGGAAGTAAATCCGAGTTATGGGCCTTGATTTATTCAAAATGGCGGCATTCAACTCTGCACTCTGCAGCTGAATTTCGGCGCCATTTTGAACATATCCAAAAACTAAGGCAGGTCGAAAAAAATCCATGAGTTATCCTCCTTGATTAAAATGGCGGCATTTCCGTTTTGAAAACTGGTGTTCAGTTTCATTCGGACGCCATGTTGAAAGTGAAATTCAGCCAGGTCTTATGGTAGGAAGTAAACCCGAGTTATGGGCCTTGATTTATTCAAAATGGCGGATGGCATTGCTTGCAGAGAACTGCGAAGCATTTCCAGTCCAATTCGGGCGCCATGTTGGAAATTTCATTCAAACAGGCAAGTTTAATAGTATAAAGCAGAGTAACCAGATCTGATTTATTCAAAATGGCGGCATTTAACTCTGCACACTGCAGCTGAATTTCGGCGCCGTTTTGAACATATCCAAAAACTAAGGCAGCTCTAAAAAAAATCCATGAGTTATGCTCCTTGATTAAAATGGCGGCATTTCCGTTTTGAAAACTGGTGTTCAGTTTCATTCGGACGCCATGTTGAAAGTGAAATTCAGCCAGGTCTTATGGTAGGAAGTAAATCCGAGTTATGGGCCTTGATTTATTCAAAATGGCGGCATTCAACTCTGCACTCTGCAGCTGAATTTCGGCGCCATTTTGAACATATCCAAAAACTAAGGCAGGTCGAAAAAAATCCATGAGTTATCCTCCTTGATTAAAATGGCGGCATTTCCGTTTTGAAAACTGGTGTTCAGTTTCATTCGGACGCCATGTTGAAAGTGAAATTCAGCCAGGTCTTATGGTAGGAAGTAAACCCGAGTTATGGGCCTTGATTTATTCAAAATGGCGGATGGCATTGCATGCAGAGAACTGCGAAGCATTTCCAGTCCAATTCGGGCGCCATGTTGGAAATTTCATTCAAACAGGCAAGTTTAATAGTATAAAGCAGAGTAACCAGATCTGATTTATTCAAAATGGCGGCATTTAACTCTGCACACTGCAGCTGAATTTCGGCGCCGTTTTGAACATATCCAAAAACTAAGGCAGCTCTAAAAAAATCCATGAGTTATGCTCCTTGATTAAAATGGCGGCATTTCCGTTTTGAAAACTGGTGTTCAGTTTCATTCGGACGCCATGTTGAAAGTGAAATTCAGCCAGGTCTTATGGTAGGAAGTAAATCCGAGTTATGGGCCTTGATTTATTCAAAATGGCGGCATTCAACTCTGCACTCTGCAGCTGAATTTCGGCGCCATTTTGAACATATCCAAAAACTAAGGCAGGTCGAAAAAAATCCATGAGTTATCCTCCTTGATTAAAATGGCGGCATTTCCGTTTTGAAAACTGGTGTTCAGTTTCATTCGGACGCCATGTTGAAAGTGAAATTCAGCCAGGTCTTATGGTAGGAAGTAAATCCGAGTTATGGGCCTTGATTTATTCAAAATGGCGGCATTCAACTCTGCACTCTGCAGCTGAATTTCGGCGCCATTTTGAACATATCCAAAAACTAAGGCAGGTCGAAAAAAATCCATGAGTTATCCTCCTTGATTAAAATGGCGGCATTTCCGTTTTGAAAACTGGTGTTCAGTTTCATTCGGACGCCATGTTGAAAGTGAAATTCAGCCAGGTCTTATGGTAGGAAGTAAACCCGAGTTATGGGCCTTGATTTATTCAAAATGGCGGATGGCATTGCTTGCAGAGAACTGCGAAGCATTTCCAGTCCAATTCGGGCGCCATGTTGGAAATTTCATTCAAACAGGCAAGTTTAATAGTATAAAGCAGAGTAACCAGATCTGATTTATTCAAAATGGCGGCATTTAACTCTGCACACTGCAGCTGAATTTCGGCGCCGTTTTGAACATATCCAAAAACTAAGGCAGCTCTAAAAAAAATCCATGAGTTATGCTCCTTGATTAAAATGGCGGCATTTCCGTTTTGAAAACTGGTGTTCAGTTTCATTCGGACGCCATGTTGAAAGTGAAATTCAGCCAGGTCTTATGGTAGGAAGTAAATCCGAGTTATGGGCCTTGATTTATTCAAAATGGCGGCATTCAACTCTGCACTCTGCAGCTGAATTTCGGCGCCATTTTGAACATATCCAAAAACTAAGGCAGGTCGAAAAAAATCCATGAGTTATCCTCCTTGATTAAAATGGCGGCATTTCCGTTTTGAAAACTGGTGTTCAGTTTCATTCGGACGCCATGTTGAAAGTGAAATTCAGCCAGGTCTTATGGTAGGAAGTAAATCCGAGTTATGGGCCTTGATTTATTCAAAATGGCGGCATTCAACTCTGCACTCTGCAGCTGAATTTCGGCGCCATTTTGAACATATCCAAAAACTAAGGCAGGTCGAAAAAAATCCGAGTTATCCTCCTTGATTAAAATGGCGGCATTTCCGTTTTGAAAACTGGTGTTCAGTTTCATTCGGACGCCATGTTGAAAGTGAAATTCAGCCAGGTCTTATGGTAGGAAGTAAACCCGAGTTATGGGCCTTGATTTATTCAAAATGGCGGATGGCATTGCTTGCAGAGAACTGCGAAGCATTTCCAGTCCAATTCGGGCGCCATGTTGGAAATTTCATTCAAACAGGCAAGTTTAATAGTATAAAGCAGAGTAACCAGATCTGATTTATTCAAAATGGCGGCATTTAACTCTGCACACTGCAGCTGAATTTCGGCGCCGTTTTGAACATATCCAAAAACTAAGGCAGCTCTAAAAAAAATCCATGAGTTATGCTCCTTGATTAAAATGGCGGCATTTCCGTTTTGAAAACTGGTGTTCAGTTTCATTCGGACGCCATGTTGAAAGTGAAATTCAGCCAGGTCTTATGGTAGGAAGTAAATCCGAGTTATGGGCCTTGATTTATTCAAAATGGCGGCATTCAACTCTGCACTCTGCAGCTGAATTTCGGCGCCATTTTGAACATATCCAAAAACTAAGGCAGGTCGAAAAAAATCCATGAGTTATCCTCCTTGATTAAAATGGCGGCATTTCCGTTTTGAAAACTGGTGTTCAGTTTCATTCGGACGCCATGTTGAAAGTGAAATTCAGCCAGGTCTTATGGTAGGAAGTAAACCCGAGTTATGGGCCTTGATTTATTCAAAATGGCGGATGGCATTGCATGCAGAGAACTGCGAAGCATTTCCAGTCCAATTCGGGCGCCATGTTGGAAATTTCATTCAAACAGGCAAGTTTAATAGTATAAAGCAGAGTAACCAGATCTGATTTATTCAAAATGGCGGCATTTAACTCTGCACACTGCAGCTGAATTTCGGCGCCGTTTTGAACATATCCAAAAACTAAGGCAGCTCTAAAAAAATCCATGAGTTATGCTCCTTGATTAAAATGGCGGCATTTCCGTTTTGAAAACTGGTGTTCAGTTTCATTCGGACGCCATGTTGAAAGTGAAATTCAGCCAGGTCTTATGGTAGGAAGTAAATCCGAGTTATGGGCCTTGATTTATTCAAAATGGCGGCATTCAACTCTGCACTCTGCAGCTGCATTTCGGCGCCATTTTGAACATATCCAAAAACTAAGGCAGGTCGAAAAAAATCCATGAGTTATCCTCCTTGATTAAAATGGCGGCATTTCCGTTTTGAAAACTGGTGTTCAGTTTCATTCGGACGCCATGTTGAAAGTGAAATTCAGCCAGGTCTTATGGTAGGAAGTAAACCCGAGTTATGGGCCTTGATTTATTCAAAATGGCGGATGGCATTGCTTGCAGAGAACTGCGAAGCATTTCCAGTCCAATTCGGGCGCCATGTTGGAAATTTCATTCAAACAGGCAAGTTTAATAGTATAAAGCAGAGTAACCAGATCTGATTTATTCAAAATGGCGGCATTTAACTCTGCACACTGCAGCTGAATTTCGGCGCCGTTTTGAACATATCCAAAAACTAAGGCAGCTCTAAAAAAAATCCATGAGTTATGCTCCTTGATTAAAATGGCGGCATTTCCGTTTTGAAAACTGGTGTTCAGTTTCATTCGGACGCCATGTTGAAAGTGAAATTCAGCCAGGTCTTATGGTAGGAAGTAAATCCGAGTTATGGGCCTTGATTTATTCAAAATGGCGGCATTCAACTCTGCACTCTGCAGCTGAATTTCGGCGCCATTTTGAACATGTCCAAAAACTAAGGCAGGTCGAAAAAAATCCATGAGTTATCCTCCTTGATTAAAATGGCGGCATTTCCGTTTTGAAAACTGGTGTTCAGTTTCATTCGGACGCCATGTTGAAAGTGAAATTCAGCCAGGTCTTATGGTAGGAAGTAAACCCGAGTTATGGGCCTTGATTTATTCAAAATGGCGGATGGCATTGCATGCAGAGAACTGCGAAGCATTTCCAGTCCAATTCGGGCGCCATGTTGGAAATTTCATTCAAACAGGCAAGTTTAATAGTATAAAGCAGAGTAACCAGATCTGATTTATTCAAAATGGCGGCATTTAACTCTGCACACTGCAGCTGAATTTCGGCGCCGTTTTGAACATATCCAAAAACTAAGGCAGCTCTGAAAAAATCCATGAGTTATGCTCCTTGATTAAAATGGCGGCATTTCCGTTTTGAAAACTGGTGTTCAGTTTCATTCGGACGCCATGTTGAAAGTGAAATTCAGCCAGGTCTTATGGTAGGAAGTAAATCCGAGTTATGGGCCTTGATTTATTCAAAATGGCGGCATTCAACTCTGCACTCTGCAGCTGAATTTCGGCGCCATTTTGAACATATCCAAAAACTAAGGCAGGTCGAAAAAAATCCATGAGTTATCCTCCTTGATTAAAATGGCGGCATTTCCGTTTTGAAAACTGGTGTTCAGTTTCATTCGGACGCCATGTTGAAAGTGAAATTCAGCCAGGTCTTATGGTAGGAAGTAAATCCGAGTTATGGGCCTTGATTTATTCAAAATGGCGGCATTCAACTCTGCACTCTGCAGCTGAATTTCGGCGCCATTTTGAACATATCCAAAAACTAAGGCAGGTCGAAAAAAATCCATGAGTTATCCTCCTTGATTAAAATGGCGGCATTTCCGTTTTGAAAACTGGTGTTCAGTTTCATTCGGACGCCATGTTGAAAGTGAAATTCAGCCAGGTCTTATGGTAGGAAGTAAACCCGAGTTATGGGCCTTGATTTATTCAAAATGGCGGATGGCATTGCTTGCAGAGAACTGCGAAGCATTTCCAGTCCAATTCGGGCGCCATGTTGGAAATTTCATTCAAACAGGCAAGTTTAATAGTATAAAGCAGAGTAACCAGATCTGATTTATTCAAAATGGCGGCATTTAACTCTGCACACTGCAGCTGAATTTCGGCGCCGTTTTGAACATATCCAAAAACTAAGGCAGCTCTAAAAAAAATCCATGAGTTATGCTCCTTGATTAAAATGGCGGCATTTCCGTTTTGAAAACTGGTGTTCAGTTTCATTCGGACGCCATGTTGAAAGTGAAATTCAGCCAGGTCTTATGGTAGGAAGTAAATCCGAGTTATGGGCCTTGATTTATTCAAAATGGCGGCATTCAACTCTGCACTCTGCAGCTGAATTTCGGCGCCATTTTGAACATATCCAAAAACTAAGGCAGGTCGAAAAAAATCCATGAGTTATCCTCCTTGATTAAAATGGCGGCATTTCCGTTTTGAAAACTGGTGTTCAGTTTCATTCGGACGCCATGTTGAAAGTGAAATTCAGCCAGGTCTTATGGTAGGAAGTAAATCCGAGTTATGGGCCTTGATTTATTCAAAATGGCGGCATTCAACTCTGCACTCTGCAGCTGAATTTCGGCGCCATTTTGAACATATCCAAAAACTAAGGCAGGTCGAAAAAAATCCATGAGTTATCCTCCTTGATTAAAATGGCGGCATTTCCGTTTTGAAAACTGGTGTTCAGTTTCATTCGGACGCCATGTTGAAAGTGAAATTCAGCCAGGTCTTATGGTAGGAAGTAAACCCGAGTTATGGGCCTTGATTTATTCAAAATGGCGGATGGCATTGCTTGCAGAGAACTGCGAAGCATTTCCAGTCCAATTCGGGCGCCATGTTGGAAATTTCATTCAAACAGGCAAGTTTAATAGTATAAAGCAGAGTAACCAGATCTGATTTATTCAAAATGGCGGCATTTAACTCTGCACACTGCAGCTGAATTTCGGCGCCGTTTTGAACATATCCAAAAACTAAGGCAGCTCTAAAAAAAATCCATGAGTTATGCTCCTTGATTAAAATGGCGGCATTTCCGTTTTGAAAACTGGTGTTCAGTTTCATTCGGACGCCATGTTGAAAGTGAAATTCAGCCAGGTCTTATGGTAGGAAGTAAATCCGAGTTATGGGCCTTCATTTATTCAAAATGGCGGCATTCAACTCTGCACTCTGCAGCTGAATTTCGGCGCCATTTTGAACATATCCAAAAACTAAGGCAGGTCGAAAAAAATCCATGAGTTATCCTCCTTGATTAAAATGGCGGCATTTCCGTTTTGAAAACTGGTGTTCAGTTTCATTCGGACGCCATGTTGAAAGTGAAATTCAGCCAGGTCTTATGGTAGGAAGTAAACCCGAGTTATGGGCCTTGATTTATTCAAAATGGCGGATGGCATTGCATGCAGAGAACTGCGAAGCATTTCCAGTCCAATTCGGGCGCCATGTTGGAAATTTCATTCAAACAGGCAAGTTTAATAGTATAAAGCAGAGTAACCAGATCTGATTTATTCAAAATGGCGGCATTTAACTCTGCACACTGCAGCTGAATTTCGGCGCCGTTTTGAACATATCCAAAAACTAAGGCAGCTCTAAAAAAATCCATGAGTTATGCTCCTTGATTAAAATGGCGGCATTTCCGTTTTGAAAACTGGTGTTCAGTTTCATTCGGACGCCATGTTGAAAGTGAAATTCAGCCAGGTCTTATGGTAGGAAGTAAATCCGAGTTATGGGCCTTGATTTATTCAAAATGGCGGCATTCAACTCTGCACTCTGCAGCTGAATTTCGGCGCCATTTTGAACATATCCAAAAACTAAGGCAGGTCGAAAAAAATCCATGAGTTATGCTCCTTGATTAAAATGGCGGCATTTCCGTTTTGAAAACTGGTGTTCAGTTTCATTCGGACGCCATGTTGAAAGTGAAATTCAGCCAGGTCTTATGGTAGGAAGTAAATCCGAGTTATGGGCCTTGATTTATTCAAAATGGCGGCATTCAACTCTGCACTCTGCAGCTGAATTTCGGCGCCATTTTGAACATATCCAAAAACTAAGGCAGGTCGAAAAAAATCCATGAGTTATCCTCCTTGATTAAAATGGCGGCATTTCCGTTTTGAAAACTGGTGTTCAGTTTCATTCGGACGCCATGTTGAAAGTGAAATTCAGCCAGGTCTTATGGTAGGAAGTAAACCCGAGTTATGGGCCTTGATTTATTCAAAATGGCGGATGGCATTGCTTGCAGAGAACTGCGAAGCATTTCCAGTCCAATTCGGGCGCCATGTTGGAAATTTCATTCAAACAGGCAAGTTTAATAGTATAAAGCAGAGTAACCAGATCTGATTTATTCAAAATGGCGGCATTTAACTCTGCACACTGCAGCTGAATTTCGGCGCCGTTTTGAACATATCCAAAAACTAAGGCAGCTCTAAAAAAAATCCATGAGTTATGCTCCTTGATTAAAATGGCGGCATTTCCGTTTTGAAAACTGGTGTTCAGTTTCATTCGGACGCCATGTTGAAAGTGAAATTCAGCCAGGTCTTATGGTAGGAAGTAAATCCGAGTTATGGGCCTTGATTTATTCAAAATGGCGGCATTCAACTCTGCACTCTGCAGCTGAATTTCGGCGCCATTTTGAACATATCCAAAAACTAAGGCAGGTCGAAAAAAATCCATGAGTTATCCTCCTTGATTAAAATGGCGGCATTTCCGTTTTGAAAACTGGTGTTCAGTTTCATTCGGACGCCATGTTGAAAGTGAAATTCAGCCAGGTCTTATGGTAGGAAGTAAACCCGAGTTATGGGCCTTGATTTATTCAAAATGGCGGATGGCATTGCATGCAGAGAACTGCGAAGCATTTCCAGTCCAATTCGGGCGCCATGTTGGAAATTTCATTCAAACAGGCAAGTTTAATAGTATAAAGCAGAGTAACCAGATCTGATTTATTCAAAATGGCGGCATTTAACTCTGCACACTGCAGCTGAATTTCGGCGCCGTTTTGAACATATCCAAAAACTAAGGCAGCTCTAAAAAAATCCATGAGTTATGCTCCTTGATTAAAATGGCGGCATTTCCGTTTTGAAAACTGGTGTTCAGTTTCATTCGGACGCCATGTTGAAAGTGAAATTCAGCCAGGTCTTATGGTAGGAAGTAAATCCGAGTTATGGGCCTTGATTTATTCAAAATGGCGGCATTCAACTCTGCACTCTGCAGCTGAATTTCGGCGCCATTTTGAACATATCCAAAAACTAAGGCAGGTCGAAAAAAATCCATGAGTTATCCTCCTTGATTAAAATGGCGGCATTTCCGTTTTGAAAACTGGTGTTCAGTTTCATTCGGACGCCATGTTGAAAGTGAAATTCAGCCAGGTCTTATGGTAGGAAGTAAATCCGAGTTATGGGCCTTGATTTATTCAAAATGGCGGCATTCAACTCTGCACTCTGCAGCTGAATTTCGGCGCCATTTTGAACATATCCAAAAACTAAGGCAGGTCGAAAAAAATCCATGAGTTATCCTCCTTGATTAAAATGGCGGCATTTCCGTTTTGAAAACTGGTGTTCAGTTTCATTCGGACGCCATGTTGAAAGTGAAATTCAGCCAGGTCTTATGGTAGGAAGTAAACCCGAGTTATGGGCCTTGATTTATTCAAAATGGCGGATGGCATTGCTTGCAGAGAACTGCGAAGCATTTCCAGTCCAATTCGGGCGCCATGTTGGAAATTTCATTCAAACAGGCAAGTTTAATAGTATAAAGCAGAGTAACCAGATCTGATTTATTCAAAATGGCGGCATTTAACTCTGCACACTGCAGCTGAATTTCGGCGCCGTTTTGAACATATCCAAAAACTAAGGCAGCTCTAAAAAAAATCCATGAGTTATGCTCCTTGATTAAAATGGCGGCATTTCCGTTTTGAAAACTGGTGTTCAGTTTCATTCGGACGCCATGTTGAAAGTGAAATTCAGCCAGGTCTTATGGTAGGAAGTAAATCCGAGTTATGGGCCTTGATTTATTCAAAATGGCGGCATTCAACTCTGCACTCTGCAGCTGAATTTCGGCGCCATTTTGAACATATCCAAAAACTAAGGCAGGTCGAAAAAAATCCATGAGTTATCCTCCTTGATTAAAATGGCGGCATTTCCGTTTTGAAAACTGGTGTTCAGTTTCATTCGGACGCCATGTTGAAAGTGAAATTCAGCCAGGTCTTATGGTAGGAAGTAAACCCGAGTTATGGGCCTTGATTTATTCAAAATGGCGGATGGCATTGCATGCAGAGAACTGCGAAGCATTTCCAGTCCAATTCGGGCGCCATGTTGGAAATTTCATTCAAACAGGCAAGTTTAATAGTATAAAGCAGAGTAACCAGATCTGATTTATTCAAAATGGCGGCATTTAACTCTGCACACTGCAGCTGAATTTCGGCGCCGTTTTGAACATATCCAAAAACTAAGGCAGCTCTAAAAAAATCCATGAGTTATGATCCTTGATTAAAATGGCGGCATTTCCGTTTTGAAAACTGGTGTTCAGTTTCATTCGGACGCCATGTTGAAAGTGAAATTCAGCCAGGTCTTATGGTAGGAAGTAAATCCGAGTTATGGGCCTTGATTTATTCAAAATGGCGGCATTCAACTCTGCACTCTGCAGCTGAATTTCGGCGCCATTTTGAACATATCCAAAAACTAAGGCAGGTCGAAAAAAATCCATGAGTTATCCTCCTTGATTAAAATGGCGGCATTTCCGTTTTGAAAACTGGTGTTCAGTTTCATTCGGACGCCATGTTGAAAGTGAAATTCAGCCAGGTCTTATGGTAGGAAGTAAATCCGAGTTATGGGCCTTGATTTATTCAAAATGGCGGCATTCAACTCTGCACTCTGCAGCTGAATTTCGGCGCCATTTTGAACATATCCAAAAACTAAGGCAGGTCGAAAAAAATCCATGAGTTATCCTCCTTGATTAAAATGGCGGCATTTCCGTTTTGAAAACTGGTGTTCAGTTTCATTCGGACGCCATGTTGAAAGTGAAATTCAGCCAGGTCTTATGGTAGGAAGTAAACCCGAGTTATGGGCCTTGATTTATTCAAAATGGCGGATGGCATTGCTTGCAGAGAACTGCGAAGCATTTCCAGTCCAATTCGGGCGCCATGTTGGAAATTTCATTCAAACAGGCAAGTTTAATAGTATAAAGCAGAGTAACCAGATCTGATTTATTCAAAATGGCGGCATTTAACTCTGCACACTGCAGCTGAATTTCGGCGCCGTTTTGAACATATCCAAAAACTAAGGCAGCTCTAAAAAAAATCCATGAGTTATGCTCCTTGATTAAAATGGCGGCATTTCCGTTTTGAAAACTGGTGTTCAGTTTCATTCGGACGCCATGTTGAAAGTGAAATTCAGCCAGGTCTTATGGTAGGAAGTAAATCCGAGTTATGGGCCTTGATTTATTCAAAATGGCGGCATTCAACTCTGCACTCTGCAGCTGAATTTCGGCGCCATTTTGAACATATCCAAAAACTAAGGCAGGTCGAAAAAAATCCATGAGTTATCCTCCTTGATTAAAATGGCGGCATTTCCGTTTTGAAAACTGGTGTTCAGTTTCATTCGGACGCCATGTTGAAAGTGAAATTCAGCCAGGTCTTATGGTAGGAAGTAAACCCGAGTTATGGGCCTTGATTTATTCAAAATGGCGGATGGCATTGCATGCAGAGAACTGCGAAGCATTTCCAGTCCAATTCGGGCGCCATGTTGGAAATTTCATTCAAACAGGCAAGTTTAATAGTATAAAGCAGAGTAACCAGATCTGATTTATTCAAAATGGCGGCATTTAACTCTGCACACTGCAGCTGAATTTCGGCGCCGTTTTGAACATATCCAAAAACTAAGGCAGCTCTAAAAAAATCCATGAGTTATGCTCCTTGATTAAAATGGCGGCATTTCCGTTTTGAAAACTGGTGTTCAGTTTCATTCGGACGCCATGTTGAAAGTGAAATTCAGCCAGGTCTTATGGTAGGAAGTAAATCCGAGTTATGGGCCTTGATTTATTCAAAATGGCGGCATTCAACTCTGCACTCTGCAGCTGAATTTCGGCGCCATTTTGAACATATCCAAAAACTAAGGCAGGTCGAAAAAAATCCATGAGTTATCCTCCTTGATTAAAATGGCGGCATTTCCGTTTTGAAAACTGGTGTTCAGTTTCATTCGGACGCCATGTTGAAAGTGAAATTCAGCCAGGTCTTATGGTAGGAAGTAAATCCGAGTTATGGGCCTTGATTTATTCAAAATGGCGGCATTCAACTCTGCACTCTGCAGCTGAATTTCGGCGCCATTTTGAACATATCCAAAAACTAAGGCAGGTCGAAAAAAATCCATGAGTTATCCTCCTTGATTAAAATGGCGGCATTTCCGTTTTGAAAACTGGTGTTCAGTTTCATTCGGACGCCATGTTGAAAGTGAAATTCAGCCAGGTCTTATGGTAGGAAGTAAACCCGAGTTATGGGCCTTGATTTATTCAAAATGGCGGATGGCATTGCTTGCAGAGAACTGCGAAGCATTTCCAGTCCAATTCGGGCGCCATGTTGGAAATTTCATTCAAACAGGCAAGTTTAATAGTATAAAGCAGAGTAACCAGATCTGATTTATTCAAAATGGCGGCATTTAACTCTGCACACTGCAGCGGAATTTCGGCGCCGTTTTGAACATATCCAAAAACTAAGGCAGCTCTAAAAAAAATCCATGAGTTATGCTCCTTGATTAAAATGCGGCATTTCCGTTTTGAAAACTGGTGTTCAGTTTCATTCGGACGCCATGTTGAAAGTGAAATTCAGCCAGGTCTTATGGTAGGAAGTAAATCCGAGTTATGGGCCTTGATTTATTCAAAATGGCGGCATTCAACTCTGCACTCTGCAGCTGAATTTCGGCGCCATTTTGAACATATCCAAAAACTAAGGCAGGACGAAAAAAATCCATGAGTTATCCTCCTTGATTAAAATGGCGGCATTTCCGTTTTGAAAACTGGTGTTCAGTTTCATTCGGACACCATGTTGAAAGTGAAATTCAGCCAGGTCTTATGGTAGGAAGTAAACCCGAGTTATGGGCCTTGATTTATTCAAAATGGCGGATGGCATTGCATGCAGAGAACTGCGAAGCATTTCCAGTCCAATTCGGGCGCCATGTTGGAAATTTCATTCAAACAGGCAAGTTTAATAGTATAAAGCAGAGTAACCAGATCTGATTTATTCAAAATGGCGGCATTTAACTCTGCACACTGCAGCTGAATTTCGGCGCCGTTTTGAACATATCCAAAAACTAAGGCAGCTCTAAAAAAATCCATGAGTTATGCTCCTTGATTAAAATGGCGGCATTTCCGTTTTGAAAACTGGTGTTCAGTTTCATTCGGACGCCATGTTGAAAGTGAAATTCAGCCAGGTCTTATGGTAGGAAGTAAATCCGAGTTATGGGCCTTGATTTATTCAAAATGGCGGCATTCAACTCTGCACTCTGCAGCTGAATTTCGGCGCCATTTTGAACATATCCAAAAACTAAGGCAGGTCGAAAAAAATCCATGAGTTATCCTCCTTGATTAAAATGGCGGCATTTCCGTTTTGAAAACTGGTGTTCAGTTTCATTCGGACGCCATGTTGAAAGTGAAATTCAGCCAGGTCTTATGGTAGGAAGTAAATCCGAGTTATGGGCCTTGATTTATTCAAAATGGCGGCATTCAACTCTGCACTCTGCAGCTGAATTTCGGCGCCATTTTGAACATATCCAAAAACTAAGGCAGGTCGAAAAAAATCCATGAGTTATCCTCCTTGATTAAAATGGCGGCATTTCCGTTTTGAAAACTGGTGTTCAGTTTCATTCGGACGCCATGTTGAAAGTGAAATTCAGCCAGGTCTTATGGTAGGAAGTAAACCCGAGTTATGGGCCTTGATTTATTCAAAATGGCGGATGGCATTGCTTGCAGAGAACTGCGAAGCATTTCCAGTCCAATTCGGGCGCCATGTTGGAAATTTCATTCAAACAGGCAAGTTTAATAGTATAAAGCAGAGTAACCAGATCTGATTTATTCAAAATGGCGGCATTTAACTCTGCACACTGCAGCTGAATTTCGGCGCCGTTTTGAACATATCCAAAAACTAAGGCAGCTCTAAAAAAAATCCATGAGTTATGCTCCTTGATTAAAATGGCGGCATTTCCGTTTTGAAAACTGGTGTTCAGTTTCATTCGGACGCCATGTTGAAAGTGAAATTCAGCCAGGTCTTATGGTAGGAAGTAAATCCGAGTTATGGGCCTTGATTTATTCAAAATGGCGGCATTCAACTCTGCACTCTGCAGCTGAATTTCGGCGCCATTTTGAACATATCCAAAAACTAAGGCAGGTCGAAAAAAATCCATGAGTTATCCTCCTTGATTAAAATGGCGGCATTTCCGTTTTGAAAACTGGTGTTCAGTTTCATTCGGACGCCATGTTGAAAGTGAAATTCAGCCAGGTCTTATGGTAGGAAGTAAACCCGAGTTATGGGCCTTGATTTATTCAAAATGGCGGATGGCATTGCATGCAGAGAACTGCGAAGCATTTCCAGTCCAATTCGGGCGCCATGTTGGAAATTTCATTCAAACAGGCAAGTTTAATAGTATAAAGCAGAGTAACCAGATCTGATTTATTCAAAATGGCGGCATTTAACTCTGCACACTGCAGCTGAATTTCGGCGCCGTTTTGAACATATCCAAAAACTAAGGCAGCTCTAAAAAAATCCATGAGTTATGCTCCTTGATTAAAATGGCGGCATTTCCGTTTTGAAAACTGGTGTTCAGTTTCATTCGGACGCCATGTTGAAAGTGAAATTCAGCCAGGTCTTATGGTAGGAAGTAAATCCGAGTTATGGGCCTTGATTTATTCAAAATGGCGGCATTCAACTCTGCACTCTGCAGCTGAATTTCGGCGCCATTTTGAACATATCCAAAAACTAAGGCAGGTCGAAAAAATCCATGAGTTATCCTCCTTGATTAAAATGGCGGCATTTCCGTTTTGAAAACTGGTGTTCAGTTTCATTCGGACGCCATGTTGAAAGTGAAATTCAGCCAGGTCTTATGGTAGGAAGTAAATCCGAGTTATGGGCCTTGATTTATTCAAAATGGCGGCATTCAACTCTGCACTCTGCAGCTGAATTTCGGCGCCATTTTGAACATATCCAAAAACTAAGGCAGGTCGAAAAAAATCCATGAGTTATCCTCCTTGATTAAAATGGCGGCATTTCCGTTTTGAAAACTGGTGTTCAGTTTCATTCGGACGCCATGTTGAAAGTGAAATTCAGCCAGGTCTTATGGTAGGAAGTAAACCCGAGTTATGGGCCTTGATTTATTCAAAATGGCGGATGGCATTGCTTGCAGAGAACTGCGAAGCATTTCCAGTCCAATTCGGGCGCCATGTTGGAAATTTCATTCAAACAGGCAAGTTTAATAGTATAAAGCAGAGTAACCAGATCTGATTTATTCAAAATGGCGGCATTTAACTCTGCACACTGCAGCTGAATTTCGGCGCCGTTTTGAACATATCCAAAAACTAAGGCAGCTCTAAAAAAAATCCATGAGTTATGCTCCTTGATTAAAATGGCGGCATTTCCGTTTTGAAAACTGGTGTTCAGTTTCATTCGGACGCCATGTTGAAAGTGAAATTCAGCCAGGTCTTATGGTAGGAAGTAAATCCGAGTTATGGGCCTTGATTTATTCAAAATGGCGGCATTCAACTCTGCACTCTGCAGCTGAATTTCGGCGCCATTTTGAACATATCCAAAAACTAAGGCAGGTCGAAAAAAATCCATGAGTTATCCTCCTTGATTAAAATGGCGGCATTTCCGTTTTGAAAACTGGTGTTCAGTTTCATTCGGACGCCATGTTGAAAGTGAAATTCAGCCAGGTCTTATGGTAGGAAGTAAACCCGAGTTATGGGCCTTGATTTATTCAAAATGGCGGATGGCATTGCATGCAGAGAACTGCGAAGCATTTCCAGTCCAATTCGGGCGCCATGTTGGAAATTTCATTCAAACAGGCAAGTTTAATAGTATAAAGCAGAGTAACCAGATCTGATTTATTCAAAATGGCGGCATTTAACTCTGCACACTGCAGCTGAATTTCGGCGCCGTTTTGAACATATCCAAAAACTAAGGCAGCTCTAAAAAAATCCATGAGTTATGCTCCTTGATTAAAATGGCGGCATTTCCGTTTTGAAAACTGGTGTTCAGTTTCATTCGGACGCCATGTTGAAAGTGAAATTCAGCCAGGTCTTATGGTAGGAAGTAAATCCGAGTTATGGGCCTTGATTTATTCAAAATGGCGGCATTCAACTCTGCACTCTGCAGCTGAATTTCGGCGCCATTTTGAACATATCCAAAAACTAAGGCAGGTCGAAAAAAATCCATGAGTTATCCTCCTTGATTAAAATGGCGGCATTTCCGTTTTGAAAACTGGTGTTCAGTTTCATTCGGACGCCATGTTGAAAGTGAAATTCAGCCAGGTCTTATGGTAGGAAGTAAATCCGAGTTATGGGCCTTGATTTATTCAAAATGGCGGCATTCAACTCTGCACTCTGCAGCTGAATTTCGGCGCCATTTTGAACATATCCAAAAACTAAGGCAGGTCGAAAAAAATCCATGAGTTATCCTCCTTGATTAAAATGGCGGCATTTCCGTTTTGAAAACTGGTGTTCAGTTTCATTCGGACGCCATGTTGAAAGTGAAATTCAGCCAGGTCTTATGGTAGGAAGTAAACCCGAGTTATGGGCCTTGATTTATTCAAAATGGCGGATGGCATTGCATGCAGAGAACTGCGAAGCATTTGCAGTCCAATTCGGGCGCCATGTTGGAAATTTCATTCAAACAGGCAAGTTTAATAGTATAAAGCAGAGTAACCAGATCTGATTTATTCAAAATGGCGGCATTTAACTCTGCACACTGCAGCTGAATTTCGGCGCCGTTTTGAACATATCCAAAAACTAAGGCAGCTCTAAAAAAATCCATGAGTTATGCTCCTTGATTAAAATGGCGGCATTTCCGTTTTGAAAACTGGTGTTCAGTTTCATTCGGACGCCATGTTGAAAGTGAAATTCAGCCAGGTCTTATGGTAGGAAGTAAATCCGAGTTATGGGCCTTGATTTATTCAAAATGGCGGCATTCAACTCTGCACTCTGCAGCTGAATTTCGGCGCCATTTTGAACATATCCAAAAACTAAGGCAGGTCGAAAAAAATCCATGAGTTATCCTCCTTGATTAAAATGGCGGCATTTCCGTTTTGAAAACTGGTGTTCAGTTTCATTCGGACGCCATGTTGAAAGTGAAATTCAGCCAGGTCTTATGGTAGGAAGTAAATCCGAGTTATGGGCCTTGATTTATTCAAAATGGCGGCATTCAACTCTGCACTCTGCAGCTGAATTTCGGCGCCATTTTGAACATATCCAAAAACTAAGGCAGGTCGAAAAAAATCCATGAGTTATCCTCCTTGATTAAAATGGCGGCATTTCCGTTTTGAAAACTGGTGTTCAGTTTCATTCGGACGCCATGTTGAAAGTGAAATTCAGCCAGGTCTTATGGTAGGAAGTAAACCCGAGTTATGGGCCTTGATTTATTCAAAATGGCGGATGGCATTGCTTGCAGAGAACTGCGAAGCATTTCCAGTCCAATTCGGGCGCCATGTTGGAAATTTCATTCAAACAGGCAAGTTTAATAGTATAAAGCAGAGTAACCAGATCTGATTTATTCAAAATGGCGGCATTTAACTCTGCACACTGCAGCTGAATTTCGGCGCCGTTTTGAACATATCCAAAAACTAAGGCAGCTCTAAAAAAAATCCATGAGTTATGCTCCTTGATTAAAATGGCGGCATTTCCGTTTTGAAAACTGGTGTTCAGTTTCATTCGGACGCCATGTTGAAAGTGAAATTCAGCCAGGTCTTATGGTAGGAAGTAAATCCGAGTTATGGGCCTTGATTTATTCAAAATGGCGGCATTCAACTCTGCACTCTGCAGCTGAATTTCGGCGCCATTTTGAACATATCCAAAAACTAAGGCAGGTCGAAAAAAATCCATGAGTTATCCTCCTTGATTAAAATGGCGGCATTTCCGTTTTGAAAACTGGTGTTCAGTTTCATTCGGACGCCATGTTGAAAGTGAAATTCAGCCAGGTCTTATGGTAGGAAGTAAACCCGAGTTATGGGCCTTGATTTATTCAAAATGGCGGATGGCATTGCATGCAGAGAACTGCGAAGCATTTCCAGTCCAATTCGGGCGCCATGTTGGAAATTTCATTCAAACAGGCAAGTTTAATAGTATAAAGCAGAGTAACCAGATCTGATTTATTCAAAATGGCGGCATTTAACTCTGCACACTGCAGCTGAATTTCGGCGCCGTTTTGAACATATCCAAAAACTAAGGCAGCTCTAAAAAAATCCATGAGTTATGCTCCTTGATTAAAATGGCGGCATTTCCGTTTTGAAAACTGGTGTTCAGTTTCATTCGGACGCCATGTTGAAAGTGAAATTCAGCCAGGTCTTATGGTAGGAAGTAAATCCGAGTTATGGGCCTTGATTTATTCAAAATGGCGGCATTCAACTCTGCACTCTGCAGCTGAATTTCGGCGCCATTTTGAACATATCCAAAAACTAAGGCAGGTCGAAAAAAATCCATGAGTTATCCTCCTTGATTAAAATGGCGGCATTTCCGTTTTGAAAACTGGTGTTCAGTTTCATTCGGACGCCATGTTGAAAGTGAAATTCAGCCAGGTCTTATGGTAGAAAGTAAATCCGAGTTATGGGCCTTGATTTATTCAAAATGGCGGCATTCAACTCTGCACTCTGCAGCTGAATTTCGGCGCCATTTTGAACATATCCAAAAACTAAGGCAGGTCGAAAAAAATCCATGAGTTATCCTCCTTGATTAAAATGGCGGCATTTCCGTTTTGAAAACTGGTGTTCAGTTTCATTCGGACGCCATGTTGAAAGTGAAATTCAGCCAGGTCTTATGGTAGGAAGTAAACCCGAGTTATGGGCCTTGATTTATTCAAAATGGCGGATGGCATTGCTTGCAGAGAACTGCGAAGCATTTCCAGTCCAATTCGGGCGCCATGTTGGAAATTTCATTCAAACAGGCAAGTTTAATAGTATAAAGCAGAGTAACCAGATCTGATTTATTCAAAATGGCGGCATTTAACTCTGCACACTGCAGCTGAATTTCGGCGCCGTTTTGAACATATCCAAAAACTAAGGCAGCTCTAAAAAAAATCCATGAGTTATGCTCCTTGATTAAAATGGCGGCATTTCCGTTTTGAAAACTGGTGTTCAGTTTCATTCGGACGCCATGTTGAAAGTGAAATTCAGCCAGGTCTTATGGTAGGAAGTAAATCCGAGTTATGGGCCTTGATTTATTCAAAATGGCGGCATTCAACTCTGCACTCTGCAGCTGAATTTCGGCGCCATTTTGAACATATCCAAAAACTAAGGCAGGTCGAAAAAAATCCATGAGTTATCCTCCTTGATTAAAATGGCGGCATTTCCGTTTTGAAAACTGGTGTTCAGTTTCATTCGGACGCCATGTTGAAAGTGAAATTCAGCCAGGTCTTATGGTAGGAAGTAAACCCGAGTTATGGGCCTTGATTTATTCAAAATGGCGGATGGCATTGCATGCAGAGAACTGCGAAGCATTTCCAGTCCAATTCGGGCGCCATGTTGGAAATTTCATTCAAACAGGCAAGTTTAATAGTATAAAGCAGAGTAACCAGATCTGATTTATTCAAAATGGCGGCATTTAACTCTGCACACTGCAGCTGAATTTCGGCGCCGTTTTGAACATATCCAAAAACTAAGGCAGCTCTAAAAAAATCCATGAGTTATGCTCCTTGATTAAAATGGCGGCATTTCCGTTTTGAAAACTGGTGTTCAGTTTCATTCGGACGCCATGTTGAAAGTGAAATTCAGCCAGGTCTTATGGTAGGAAGTAAATCCGAGTTATGGGCCTTGATTTATTCAAAATGGCGGCATTCAACTCTGCACTCTGCAGCTGAATTTCGGCGCCATTTTGAACATATCCAAAAACTAAGGCAGGTCGAAAAAAATCCATGAGTTATCCTCCTTGATTAAAATGGCGGCATTTCCGTTTTGAAAACTGGTGTTCAGTTTCATTCGGACGCCATGTTGAAAGTGAAATTCAGCCAGGTCTTATGGTAGGAAGTAAATCCGAGTTATGGGCCTTGATTTATTCAAAATGGCGGCATTCAACTCTGCACTCTGCAGCTGAATTTCGGCGCCATTTTGAACATATCCAAAAACTAAGGCAGGTCGAAAAAAATCCATGAGTTATCCTCCTTGATTAAAATGGCGGCATTTCCGTTTTGAAAACTGGTGTTCAGTTTCATTCGGACGCCATGTTGAAAGTGAAATTCAGCCAGGTCTTATGGTAGGAAGTAAACCCGAGTTATGGGCCTTGATTTATTCAAAATGGCGGATGGCATTGCTTGCAGAGAACTGCGAAGCATTTCCAGTCCAATTCGGGCGCCATGTTGGAAATTTCATTCAAACAGGCAAGTTTAATAGTATAAAGCAGAGTAACCAGATCTGATTTATTCAAAATGGCGGCATTTAACTCTGCACACTGCAGCTGAATTTCGGCGCCGTTTTGAACATATCCAAAAACTAAGGCAGCTCTAAAAAAAATCCATGAGTTATGCTCCTTGATTAAAATGGCGGCATTTCCGTTTTGAAAACTGGTGTTCAGTTTCATTCGGACGCCATGTTGAAAGTGAAATTCAGCCAGGTCTTATGGTAGGAAGTAAATCCGAGTTATGGGCCTTGATTTATTCAAAATGGCGGCATTCAACTCTGCACTCTGCAGCTGAATTTCGGCGCCATTTTGAACATATCCAAAAACTAAGGCAGGTCGAAAAAAATCCATGAGTTATCCTCCTTGATTAAAATGGCGGCATTTCCGTTTTGAAAACTGGTGTTCAGTTTCATTCGGACGCCATGTTGAAAGTGAAATTCAGCCAGGTCTTATGGTAGGAAGTAAACCCGAGTTATGGGCCTTGATTTATTCAAAATGGCGGATGGCATTGCATGCAGAGAACTGCGAAGCATTTCCAGTCCAATTCGGGCGCCATGTTGGAAATTTCATTCAAACAGGCAAGTTTAATAGTATAAAGCAGAGTAACCAGATCTGATTTATTCAAAATGGCGGCATTTAACTCTGCACACTGCAGCTGAATTTCGGCGCCGTTTTGAACATATCCAAAAACTAAGGCAGCTCTAAAAAAATCCATGAGTTATGCTCCTTGATTAAAATGGCGGCATTTCCGTTTTGAAAACTGGTGTTCAGTTTCATTCGGACGCCATGTTGAAAGTGAAATTCAGCCAGGTCTTATGGTAGGAAGTAAATCCGAGTTATGGGCCTTGATTTATTCAAAATGGCGGCATTCAACTCTGCACTCTGCAGCTGAATTTCGGCGCCATTTTGAACATATCCAAAAACTAAGGCAGGTCGAAAAAAATCCATGAGTTATCCTCCTTGATTAAAATGGCGGCATTTCCGTTTTGAAAACTGGTGTTCAGTTTCATTCGGACGCCATGTTGAAAGTGAAATTCAGCCAGGTCTTATGGTAGGAAGTAAATCCGAGTTATGGGCCTTGATTTATTCAAAATGGCGGCATTCAACTCTGCACTCTGCAGCTGAATTTCGGCGCCATTTTGAACATATCCAAAAACTAAGGCAGGTCGAAAAAAATCCATGAGTTATCCTCCTTGATTAAAATGGCGGCATTTCCGTTTTGAAAACTGGTGTTCAGTTTCATTCGGACGCCATGTTGAAAGTGAAATTCAGCCAGGTCTTATGGTAGGAAGTAAACCCGAGTTATGGGCCTTGATTTATTCAAAATGGCGGATGGCATTGCTTGCAGAGAACTGCGAAGCATTTCCAGTCCAATTCGGGCGCCATGTTGGAAATTTCATTCAAACAGGCAAGTTTAATAGTATAAAGCAGAGTAACCAGATCTGATTTATTCAAAATGGCGGCATTTAACTCTGCACACTGCAGCTGAATTTCGGCGCCGTTTTGAACATATCCAAAAACTAAGGCAGCTCTAAAAAAAATCCATGAGTTATGCTCCTTGATTAAAATGGCGGCATTTCCGTTTTGAAAACTGGTGTTCAGTTTCATTCGGACGCCATGTTGAAAGTGAAATTCAGCCAGGTCTTATGGTAGGAAGTAAATCCGAGTTATGGGCCTTGATTTATTCAAAATGGCGGCATTCAACTCTGCACTCTGCAGCTGAATTTCGGCGCCATTTTGAACATATCCAAAAACTAAGGCAGGTCGAAAAAAATCCATGAGTTATCCTCCTTGATTAAAATGGCGGCATTTCCGTTTTGAAAACTGGTGTTCAGTTTCATTCGGACGCCATGTTGAAAGTGAAATTCAGCCAGGTCTTATGGTAGGAAGTAAACCCGAGTTATGGGCCTTGATTTATTCAAAATGGCGGATGGCATTGCATGCAGAGAACTGCGAAGCATTTCCAGTCCAATTCGGGCGCCATGTTGGAAATTTCATTCAAACAGGCAAGTTTAATAGTATAAAGCAGAGTAACCAGATCTGATTTATTCAAAATGGCGGCATTTAACTCTGCACACTGCAGCTGAATTTCGGCGCCGTTTTGAACATATCCAAAAACTAAGGCAGCTCTAAAAAAATCCATGAGTTATGCTCCTTGATTAAAATGGCGGCATTTCCGTTTTGAAAACTGGTGTTCAGTTTCATTCGGACGCCATGTTGAAAGTGAAATTCAGCCAGGTCTTATGGTAGGAAGTAAATCCGAGTTATGGGCCTTGATTTATTCAAAATGGCGGCATTCAACTCTGCACTCTGCAGCTGAATTTCGGCGCCATTTTGAACATATCCAAAAACTAAGGCAGGTCGAAAAAAATCCATGAGTTATCCTCCTTGATTAAAATGGCGGCATTTCCGTTTTGAAAACTGGTGTTCAGTTTCATTCGGACGCCATGTTGAAAGTGAAATTCAGCCAGGTCTTATGGTAGGAAGTAAATCCGAGTTATGGGCCTTGATTTATTCAAAATGGCGGCATTCAACTCTGCACTCTGCAGCTGAATTTCGGCGCCATTTTGAACATATCCAAAAACTAAGGCAGGTCGAAAAAAATCCATGAGTTATCCTCCTTGATTAAAATGGCGGCATTTCCGTTTTGAAAACTGGTGTTCAGTTTCATTCGGACGCCATGTTGAAAGTGAAATTCAGCCAGGTCTTATGGTAGGAAGTAAACCCGAGTTATGGGCCTTGATTTATTCAAAATGGCGGATGGCATTGCTTGCAGAGAACTGCGAAGCATTTCCAGTCCAATTCGGGCGCCATGTTGGAAATTTCATTCAAACAGGCAAGTTTAATAGTATAAAGCAGAGTAACCAGATCTGATTTATTCAAAATGGCGGCATTTAACTCTGCACACTGCAGCTGAATTTCTTCGCCGTTTTGAACATATCCAAAAACTAAGGCAGCTCTAAAAAAAAATCCATGAGTTATGCTCCTTGATTAAAATGGCGGCATTTCCGTTTTGAAAACTGGTGTTCAGTTTCATTCGGACGCCATGTTGAAAGTGAAATTCAGCCAGGTCTTATGGTAGGAAGTAAATCCGAGTTATGGGCCTTGATTTATTCAAAATGGCGGCATTCAACTCTGCACTCTGCAGCTGAATTTCGGCGCCATTTTGAACATATCCAAAAACTAAGGCAGGTCGAAAAAAATCCATGAGTTATCCTCCTTGATTAAAATGGCGGCATTTCCGTTTTGAAAACTGGTGTTCAGTTTCATTCGGACGCCATGTTGAAAGTGAAATTCAGCCAGGTCTTATGGTAGGAAGTAAACCCGAGTTATGGGCCTTGATTTATTCAAAATGGCGGATGGCATTGCATGCAGAGAACTGCGAAGCATTTCCAGTCCAATTCGGGCGCCATGTTGGAAATTTCATTCAAACAGGCAAGTTTAATAGTATAAAGCAGAGTAACCAGATCTGATTTATTCAAAATGGCGGCATTTAACTCTGCACACTGCAGCTGAATTTCGGCGCCGTTTTGAACATATCCAAAAACTAAGGCAGCTCTAAAAAAATCCATGAGTTACGCTCCTTGATTAAAATGGCGGCATTTCCGTTTTGAAAACTGGTGTTCAGTTTCATTCGGACGCCATGTTGAAAGTGAAATTCAGCCAGGTCTTATGGTAGGAAGTAAATCCGAGTTATGGGCCTTGATTTATTCAAAATGGCGGCATTCAACTCTGCACTCTGCAGCTGAATTTCGGCGCCATTTTGAACATATCCAAAAACTAAGGCAGGTCGAAAAAAATCCATGAGTTATCCTCCTTGATTAAAATGGCGGCATTTCCGTTTTGAAAACTGGTGTTCAGTTTCATTCGGACGCCATGTTGAAAGTGAAATTCAGCCAGGTCTTATGGTAGGAAGTAAATCCGAGTTATGGGCCTTGATTTATTCAAAATGGCGGCATTCAACTCTGCACTCTGCAGCTGAATTTCGGCGCCATTTTGAACATATCCAAAAACTAAGGCAGGTCGAAAAAAATCCATGAGTTATCCTCCTTGATTAAAATGGCGGCATTTCCGTTTTGAAAACTGGTGTTCAGTTTCATTCGGACGCCATGTTGAAAGTGAAATTCAGCCAGGTCTTATGGTAGGAAGTAAACCCGAGTTATGGGCCTTGATTTATTCAAAATGGCGGATGGCATTGCTTGCAGAGAACTGCGAAGCATTTCCAGTCCAATTCGGGCGCCATGTTGGAAATTTCATTCAAACAGGCAAGTTTAATAGTATAAAGCAGAGTAACCAGATCTGATTTATTCAAAATGGCGGCATTTAACTCTGCACACTGCAGCTGAATTTCGGCGCCGTTTTGAACATATCCAAAAACTAAGGCAGCTCTAAAAAAAATCCATGAGTTATGCTCCTTGATTAAAATGGCGGCATTTCCGTTTTGAAAACTGGTGTTCAGTTTCATTCGGACGCCATGTTGAAAGTGAAATTCAGCCAGGTCTTATGGTAGGAAGTAAATCCGAGTTATGGGCCTTGATTTATTCAAAATGGCGGCATTCAACTCTGCACTCTGCAGCTGAATTTCGGCGCCATTTTGAACATATCCAAAAACTAAGGCAGGTCGAAAAAAATCCATGAGTTATCCTCCTTGATTAAAATGGCGGCATTTCCGTTTTGAAAACTGGTGTTCAGTTTCATTCGGACGCCATGTTGAAAGTGAAATTCAGCCAGGTCTTATGGTAGGAAGTAAACCCGAGTTATGGGCCTTGATTTATTCAAAATGGCGGATGGCATTGCATGCAGAGAACTGCGAAGCATTTCCAGTCCAATTCGGGCGCCATGTTGGAAATTTCATTCAAACAGGCAAGTTTAATAGTATAAAGCAGAGTAACCAGATCTGATTTATTCAAAATGGCGGCATTTAACTCTGCACACTGCAGCTGAATTTCGGCGCCGTTTTGAACATATCCAAAAACTAAGGCAGCTCTAAAAAAATCCATGAGTTATGCTCCTTGATTAAAATGGCGGCATTTCCGTTTTGAAAACTGGTGTTCAGTTTCATTCGGACGCCATGTTGAAAGTGAAATTCAGCCAGGTCTTATGGTAGGAAGTAAATCCGAGTTATGGGCCTTGATTTATTCAAAATGGCGGCATTCAACTCTGCACTCTGCAGCTGAATTTCGGCGCCATTTTGAACATATCCAAAAACTAAGGCAGGTCGAAAAAAATCCATGAGTTATCCTCCTTGATTAAAATGGCGGCATTTCCGTTTTGAAAACTGGTGTTCAGTTTCATTCGGACGCCATGTTGAAAGTGAAATTCAGCCAGGTCTTATGGTAGGAAGTAAATCCGAGTTATGGGCCTTGATTTATTCAAAATGGCGGCATTCAACTCTGCACTCTGCAGCTGAATTTCGGCGCCATTTTGAACATATCCAAAAACTAAGGCAGGTCGAAAAAAATCCATGAGTTATCCTCCTTGATTAAAATGGCGGCATTTCCGTTTTGAAAACTGGTGTTCAGTTTCATTCGGACGCCATGTTGAAAGTGAAATTCAGCCAGGTCTTATGGTAGGAAGTAAACCCGAGTTATGGGCCTTGATTTATTCAAAATGGCGGATGGCATTGCTTGCAGAGAACTGCGAAGCATTTCCAGTCCAATTCGGGCGCCATGTTGGAAATTTCATTCAAACAGGCAAGTTTAATAGTATAAAGCAGAGTAACCAGATCTGATTTATTCAAAATGGCGGCATTTAACTCTGCACACTGCAGCTGAATTTCGGCGCCGTTTTGAACATATCCAAAAACTAAGGCAGCTCTAAAAAAAATCCATGAGTTATGCTCCTTGATTAAAATGGCGGCATTTCCGTTTTGAAAACTGGTGTTCAGTTTCATTCGGACGCCATGTTGAAAGTGAAATTCAGCCAGGTCTTATGGTAGGAAGTAAATCCGAGTTATGGGCCTTGATTTATTCAAAATGGCGGCATTCAACTCTGCACTCTGCAGCTGAATTTCGGCGCCATTTTGAACATATCCAAAAACTAAGGCAGGTCGAAAAAAATCCATGAGTTATCCTCCTTGATTAAAATGGCGGCATTTCCGTTTTGAAAACTGGTGTTCAGTTTCATTCGGACGCCATGTTGAAAGTGAAATTCAGCCAGGTCTTATGGTAGGAAGTAAACCCGAGTTATGGGCCTTGATTTATTCAAAATGGCGGATGGCATTGCTTGCAGAGAACTGCGAAGCATTTCCAGTCCAATTCGGGCGCCATGTTGGAAATTTCATTCAAACAGGCAAGTTTAATAGTATAAAGCAGAGTAACCAGATCTGATTTATTCAAAATGGCGGCATTTAACTCTGCACACTGCAGCTGAATTTCGGCGCCGTTTTGAACATATCCAAAAACTAAGGCAGCTCTAAAAAAAATCCATGAGTTATGCTCCTTGATTAAAATGGCGGCATTTCCGTTTTGAAAACTGGTGTTCAGTTTCATTCGGACGCCATGTTGAAAGTGAAATTCAGCCAGGTCTTATGGTAGGAAGTAAATCCGAGTTATGGGCCTTGATTTATTCAAAATGGCGGCATTCAACTCTGCACTCTGCAGCTGAATTTCGGCGCCATTTTGAACATATCCAAAAACTAAGGCAGGTCGAAAAAAATCCATGAGTTATCCTCCTTGATTAAAATGGCGGCATTTCCGTTTTGAAAACTGGTGTTCAGTTTCATTCGGACGCCATGTTGAAAGTGAAATTCAGCCAGGTCTTATGGTAGGAAGTAAACCCGAGTTATGGGCCTTGATTTATTCAAAATGGCGGATGGCATTGCATGCAGAGAACTGCGAAGCATTTCCAGTCCAATTCGGGCGCCATGTTGGAAATTTCATTCAAACAGGCAAGTTTAATAGTATAAAGCAGAGTAACCAGATCTGATTTATTCAAAATGGCGGCATTTAACTCTGCACACTGCAGCTGAATTTCGGCGCCGTTTTGAACATATCCAAAAACTAAGGCAGCTCTAAAAAAATCCATGAGTTATGCTCCTTGATTAAAATGGCGGCATTTCCGTTTTGAAAACTGGTGTTCAGTTTCATTCGGACGCCATGTTGAAAGTGAAATTCAGCCAGGTCTTATGGTAGGAAGTAAATCCGAGTTATGGGCCTTGATTTATTCAAAATGGCGGCATTCAACTCTGCACTCTGCAGCTGAATTTCGGCGCCATTTTGAACATATCCAAAAACTAAGGCAGGTCGAAAAAAATCCATGAGTTATCCTCCTTGATTAAAATGGCGGCATTTCCGTTTTGAAAACTGGTGTTCAGTTTCATTCGGACGCCATGTTGAAAGTGAAATTCAGCCAGGTCTTATGGTAGGAAGTAAATCCGAGTTATGGGCCTTGATTTATTCAAAATGGCGGCATTCAACTCTGCACTCTGCAGCTGAATTTCGGCGCCATTTTGAACATATCCAAAAACTAAGGCAGGTCGAAAAAAATCCATGAGTTATCCTCCTTGATTAAAATGGCGGCATTTCCGTTTTGAAAACTGGTGTTCAGTTTCATTCGGACGCCATGTTGAAAGTGAAATTCAGCCAGGTCTTATGGTAGGAAGTAAACCCGAGTTATGGGCCTTGATTTATTCAAAATGGCGGATGGCATTGCTTGCAGAGAACTGCGAAGCATTTCCAGTCCAATTCGGGCGCCATGTTGGAAATTTCATTCAAACAGGCAAGTTTAATAGTATAAAGCAGAGTAACCAGATCTGATTTATTCAAAATGGCGGCATTTAACTCTGCACACTGCAGCTGAATTTCGGCGCCGTTTTGAACATATCCAAAAACTAAGGCAGCTCTAAAAAAAATCCATGAGTTATGCTCCTTGATTAAAATGGCGGCATTTCCGTTTTGAAAACTGGTGTTCAGTTTCATTCGGACGCCATGTTGAAAGTGAAATTCAGCCAGGTCTTATGGTAGGAAGTAAATCCGAGTTATGGGCCTTGATTTATTCAAAATGGCGGCATTCAACTCTGCACTCTGCAGCTGAATTTCGGCGCCATTTTGAACATATCCAAAAACTAAGGCAGGTCGAAAAAAATCCATGAGTTATCCTCCTTGATTAAAATGGCGGCATTTCCGTTTTGAAAACTGGTGTTCAGTTTCATTCGGACGCCATGTTGAAAGTGAAATTCAGCCAGGTCTTATGGTAGGAAGTAAACCCGAGTTATGGGCCTTGATTTATTCAAAATGGCGGATGGCATTGCATGCAGAGAACTGCGAAGCATTTCCAGTCCAATTCGGGCGCCATGTTGGAAATTTCATTCAAACAGGCAAGTTTAATAGTATAAAGCAGAGTAACCAGATCTGATTTATTCAAAATGGCGGCATTTAACTCTGCACACTGCAGCTGAATTTCGGCGCCGTTTTGAACATATCCAAAAACTAAGGCAGCTCTAAAAAAAATCCATGAGTTATGCTCCTTGATTAAAATGGCGGCATTTCCGTTTTGAAAACTGGTGTTCAGTTTCATTCGGACGCCATGTTGAAAGTGAAATTCAGCCAGGTCTTATGGTAGGAAGTAAATCCGAGTTATGGGCCTTGATTTATTCAAAATGGCGGCATTCATCTCTGCACTCTGCAGCTGAATTTCGGCGCCATTTTGAACATATCCAAAAACTAAGGCAGGTCGAAAAAAATCCATGAGTTATCCTCCTTGATTAAAATGGCGGCATTTCCGTTTTGAAAACTGGTGTTCAGTTTCATTCGGACGCCATGTTGAAAGTGAAATTCAGCCAGGTCTTATGGTAGGAAGTAAATCCGAGTTATGGGCCTTGATTTATTCAAAATGGCGGCATTCAACTCTGCACTCTGCAGCTGAATTTCGGCGCCATTTTGAACATATCCAAAAACTAAGGCAGGTCGAAAAAAATCCATGAGTTATCCTCCTTGATTAAAATGGCGGCATTTCCGTTTTGAAAACTGGTGTTCAGTTTCATTCGGACGCCATGTTGAAAGTGAAATTCAGCCAGGTCTTATGGTAGGAAGTAAACCCGAGTTATGGGCCTTGATTTATTCAAAATGGCGGATGGCATTGCTTGCAGAGAACTGCGAAGCATTTCCAGTCCAATTCGGGCGCCATGTTGGAAATTTCATTCAAACAGGCAAGTTTAATAGTATAAAGCAGAGTAACCAGATCTGATTTATTCAAAATGGCGGCATTTAACTCTGCACACTGCAGCTGAATTTCGGCGCCGTTTTGAACATATCCAAAAACTAAGGCAGCTCTAAAAAAAATCCATGAGTTATGCTCCTTGATTAAAATGGCGGCATTTCCGTTTTGAAAACTGGTGTTCAGTTTCATTCGGACGCCATGTTGAAAGTGAAATTCAGCCAGGTCTTATGGTAGGAAGTAAATCCGAGTTATGGGCCTTGATTTATTAAAAATGGCGGCATTCAACTCTGCACTCTGCAGCTGAATTTCGGCGCCATTTTGAACATATCCAAAAACTGAGGCAGGTCGAAAAAAATCCATGAGTTATCCTCCTTGATTAAAATGGCGGCATTTCCGTTTTGAAAACTGGTGTTCAGTTTCATTCGGACGCCATGTTGAAAGTGAAATTCAGCCAGGTCTTATGGTAGGAAGTAAATCCGAGTTATGGGCCTTGATTTATTCAAAATGGCGGCATTCAACTCTGCACTCTGCAGCTGAATTTCGGCGCCATTTTGAACATATCCAAAAACTAAGGCAGGTCGAAAAAAATCCATGAGTTATCCTCCTTGATTAAAATGGCGGCATTTCCGTTTTGAAAACTGGTGTTCAGTTTCATTCGGACGCCATGTTGAAAGTGAAATTCAGCCAGGTCTTATGGTAGGAAGTAAACCCGAGTTATGGGCCTTGATTTATTCAAAATGGCGGATGGCATTGCTTGCAGAGAACTGCGAAGCATTTCCAGTCCAATTCGGGCGCCATGTTGGAAATTTCATTCAAACAGGCAAGTTTAATAGTATAAAGCAGAGTAACCAGATCTGATTTATTCAAAATGGCGGCATTTAACTCTGCACACTGCAGCTGAATTTCGGCGCCGTTTTGAACATATCCAAAAACTAAGGCAGCTCTAAAAAAAATCCATGAGTTATGCTCCTTGATTAAAATGGCGGCATTTCCGTTTTGAAAACTGGTGTTCAGTTTCATTCGGACGCCATGTTGAAAGTGAAATTCAGCCAGGTCTTATGGTAGGAAGTAAATCCGAGTTATGGGCCTTGATTTATTCAAAATGGCGGCATTCAACTCTGCACTCTGCAGCTGAATTTCGGCGCCATTTTGAACATATCCAAAAACTAAGGCAGGTCGAAAAAAATCCATGAGTTATCCTCGATTAAAATGGCGGCATTTCCGTTTTGAAAACTGGTGTTCAGTTTCATTCGGACGCCATGTTGAAAGTGAAATTCAGCCAGGTCTTATGGTAGGAAGTAAACCCGAGTTATGGGCCTTGATTTATTCAAAATGGCGGATGGCATTGCATGCAGAGAACTGCGAAGCATTTCCAGTCCAATTCGGGCGCCATGTTGGAAATTTCATTCAAACAGGCAAGTTTAATAGTATAAAGCAGAGTAACCAGATCTGATTTATTCAAAATGGCGGCATTTAACTCTGCACACTGCAGCTGAATTTCGGCGCCGTTTTGAACATATCCAAAAACTAAGGCAGCTCTAAAAAAATCCATGAGTTATGCTCCTTGATTAAAATGGCGGCATTTCCGTTTTGAAAACTGGTGTTCAGTTTCATTCGGACGCCATGTTGAAAGTGAAATTCAGCCAGGTCTTATGGTAGGAAGTAAATCCGAGTTATGGGCCTTGATTTATTCAAAATGGCGGCATTCAACTCTGCACTCTGCAGCTGAATTTCGGCGCCATTTTGAACATATCCAAAAACTAAGGCAGGTCGAAAAAAATCCATGAGTTATCCTCCTTGATTAAAATGGCGGCATTTCCGTTTTGAAAACTGGTGTTCAGTTTCATTCGGACGCCATGTTGAAAGTGAAATTCAGCCAGGTCTTATGGTAGGAAGTAAATCCGAGTTATGGGCCTTGATTTATTCAAAATGGCGGCATTCAACTCTGCACTCTGCAGCTGAATTTCGGCGCCATTTTGAACATATCCAAAAACTAAGGCAGGTCGAAAAAAATCCATGAGTTATCCTCCTTGATTAAAATGGCGGCATTTCCGTTTTGAAAACTGGTGTTCAGTTTCATTCGGACGCCATGTTGAAAGTGAAATTCAGCCAGGTCTTATGGTAGGAAGTAAACCCGAGTTATGGGCCTTGATTTATTCAAAATGGCGGATGGCATTGCTTGCAGAGAACTGCGAAGCATTTCCAGTCCAATTCGGGCGCCATGTTGGAAATTTCATTCAAACAGGCAAGTTTAATAGTATAAAGCAGAGTAACCAGATCTGATTTATTCAAAATGGCGGCATTTAACTCTGCACACTGCAGCTGAATTTCGGCGCCGTTTTGAACATATCCAAAAACTAAGGCAGCTCTAAAAAAAATCCATGAGTTATGCTCCTTGATTAAAATGGCGGCATTTCCGTTTTGAAAACTGGTGTTCAGTTTCATTCGGACGCCATGTTGAAAGTGAAATTCAGCCAGGTCTTATGGTAGGAAGTAAATCCGAGTTATGGGCCTTGATTTATTCAAAATGGCGGCATTCAACTCTGCACTCTGCAGCTGAATTTCGGCGCCATTTTGAACATATCCAAAAACTAAGGCAGGTCGAAAAAAATCCATGAGTTATCCTCCTTGATTAAAATGGCGGCATTTCCGTTTTTAAAACTGGTGTTCAGTTTCATTCGGACGCCATGTTGAAAGTGAAATTCAGCCAGGTCTTATGGTAGGAAGTAAACCCGAGTTATGGGCCTTGATTTATTCAAAATGGCGGATGGCATTGCATGCAGAGAACTGCGAAGCATTTCCAGTCCAATTCGGGCGCCATGTTGGAAATTTCATTCAAACAGGCAAGTTTAATAGTATAAAGCAGAGTAACCAGATCTGATTTATTCAAAATGGCGGCATTTAACTCTGCACACTGCAGCTGAATTTCGGCGCCGTTTTGAACATATCCAAAAACTAAGGCAGCTCTAAAAAAATCCATGAGTTATGCTCCTTGATTAAAATGGCGGCATTTCCGTTTTGAAAACTGGTGTTCAGTTTCATTCGGACGCCATGTTGAAAGTGAAATTCAGCCAGGTCTTATGGTAGGAAGTAAATCCGAGTTATGGGCCTTGATTTATTCAAAATGGCGGCATTCAACTCTGCACTCTGCAGCTGAATTTCGGCGCCATTTTGAACATATCCAAAAACTAAGGCAGGTCGAAAAAAATCCATGAGTTATCCTCCTTGATTAAAATGGCGGCATTTCCGTTTTGAAAACTGGTGTTCAGTTTCATTCGGACGCCATGTTGAAAGTGAAATTCAGCCAGGTCTTATGGTAGGAAGTAAATCCGAGTTATGGGCCTTGATTTATTCAAAATGGCGGCATTCAACTCTGCACTCTGCAGCTGAATTTCGGCGCCATTTTGAACATATCCAAAAACTAAGGCAGGTCGAAAAAAATCCATGAGTTATCCTCCTTGATTAAAATGGCGGCATTTCCGTTTTGAAAACTGGTGTTCAGTTTCATTCGGACGCCATGTTGAAAGTGAAATTCAGCCAGGTCTTATGGTAGGAAGTAAATCCGAGTTATGGGCCTTGATTTATTCAAAATGGCGGCATTCAACTCTGCACTCTGCAGCTGAATTTCGGCGCCATTTTGAACATATCCAAAAACTAAGGCAGGTCGAAAAAAATCCATGAGTTATCCTCCTTGATTAAAATGGCGGCATTTCCGTTTTGAAAACTGGTGTTCAGTTTCATTCGGACGCCATGTTGAAAGTGAAATTCAGCCAGGTCTTATGGTAGGAAGTAAATCCGAGTTATGGGCCTTGATTTATTCAAAATGGCGGCATTCAACTCTGCACTCTGCAGCTGAATTTCGGCGCCATTTTGAACATATCCAAAAACTAAGGCAGGTCGAAAAAAATCCATGAGTTATCCTCCTTGATTAAAATGGCGGCATTTCCGTTTTGAAAACTGGTGTTCAGTTTCATTCGGACGCCATGTTGAAAGTGAAATTCAGCCAGGTCTTATGGTAGGAAGTAAATCCGAGTTATGGGCCTTGATTTATTCAAAATGGCGGCATTCAACTCTGCACTCTGCAGCTGAATTTCGGCGCCATTTTGAACATATCCAAAAACTAAGGCAGGTCGAAAAAAATCCATGAGTTATCCTCCTTGATTAAAATGGCGGCATTTCCGTTTTGAAAACTGGTGTTCAGTTTCATTCGGACGCCATGTTGAAAGTGAAATTCAGCCAGGTCTTATGGTAGGAAGTAAATCCGAGTTATGGGCCTTGATTTATTCAAAATGGCGGCATTCAACTCTGCACTCTGCAGCTGAATTTCGGCGCCATTTTGAACATATCCAAAAACTAAGGCAGGTCGAAAAAAATCCATGAGTTATCCTCCTTGATTAAAATGGCGGCATTTCCGTTTTGAAAACTGGTGTTCAGTTTCATTCGGACGCCATGTTGAAAGTGAAATTCAGCCAGGTCTTATGGTAGGAAGTAAATCCGAGTTATGGGCCTTGATTTATTCAAAATGGCGGCATTCAACTCTGCACTCTGCAGCTGAATTTCGGCGCCATTTTGAACATATCCAAAAACTAAGGCAGGTCGAAAAAAATCCATGAGTTATCCTCCTTGATTAAAATGGCGGCATTTCCGTTTTGAAAACTGGTGTTCAGTTTCATTCGGACGCCATGTTGAAAGTGAAATTCAGCCAGGTCTTATGGTAGGAAGTAAACCCGAGTTATGGGCCTTGATTTATTCAAAATGGCGGATGGCATTGCTTGCAGAGAACTGCGAAGCATTTCCAGTCCAATTCGGGCGCCATGTTGGAAATTTCATTCAAACAGGCAAGTTTAATAGTATAAAGCAGAGTAACCAGATCTGATTTATTCAAAATGGCGGCATTTAACTCTGCACACTGCAGCTGAATTTCGGCGCCGTTTTGAACATATCCAAAAACTAAGGCAGCTCTAAAAAAAATCCATGAGTTATGCTCCTTGATTAAAATGGCGGCATTTCCGTTTTGAAAACTGGTGTTCAGTTTCATTCGGACGCCATGTTGAAAGTGAAATTCAGCCAGGTCTTATGGTAGGAAGTAAATCCGAGTTATGGGCCTTGATTTATTCAAAATGGCGGCATTCAACTCTGCACTCTGCAGCTGAATTTCGGCGCCATTTTGAACATATCCAAAAACTAAGGCAGGTCGAAAAAAATCCATGAGTTATCCTCCTTGATTAAAATGGCGGCATTTCCGTTTTGAAAACTGGTGTTCAGTTTCATTCGGACGCCATGTTGAAAGTGAAATTCAGCCAGGTCTTATGGTAGGAAGTAAACCCGAGTTATGGGCCTTGATTTATTCAAAATGGCGGATGGCATTGCATGCAGAGAACTGCGAAGCATTTCCAGTCCAATTCGGGCGCCATGTTGGAAATTTCATTCAAACAGGCAAGTTTAATAGTATAAAGCAGAGTAACCAGATCTGATTTATTCAAAATGGCGGCATTTAACTCTGCACACTGCAGCTGAATTTCGGCGCCGTTTTGAACATATCCAAAAACTAAGGCAGCTCTAAAAAAATCCATGAGTTATGCTCCTTGATTAAAATGGCGGCATTTCCGTTTTGAAAACTGGTGTTCAGTTTCATTCGGACGCCATGTTGAAAGTGAAATTCAGCCAGGTCTTATGGTAGGAAGTAAATCCGAGTTATGGGCCTTGATTTATTCAAAATGGCGGCATTCAACTCTGCACTCTGCAGCTGAATTTCGGCGCCATTTTGAACATATCCAAAAACTAAGGCAGGTCGAAAAAAATCCATGAGTTATCCTCCTTGATTAAAATGGCGGCATTTCCGTTTTGAAAACTGGTGTTCAGTTTCATTCGGACGCCATGTTGAAAGTGAAATTCAGCCAGGTCTTATGGTAGGAAGTAAATCCGAGTTATGGGCCTTGATTTATTCAAAATGGCGGCATTCAACTCTGCACTCTGCAGCTGAATTTCGGCGCCATTTTGAACATATCCAAAAACTAAGGCAGGTCGAAAAAAATCCATGAGTTATCCTCCTTGATTAAAATGGCGGCATTTCCGTTTTGAAAACTGGTGTTCAGTTTCATTCGGACGCCATGTTGAAAGTGAAATTCAGCCAGGTCTTATGGTAGGAAGTAAACCCGAGTTATGGGCCTTGATTTATTCAAAATGGCGGATGGCATTGCTTGCAGAGAACTGCGAAGCATTTCCAGTCCAATTCGGGCGCCATGTTGGAAATTTCATTCAAACAGGCAAGTTTAATAGTATAAAGCAGAGTAACCAGATCTGATTTATTCAAAATGGCGGCATTTAACTCTGCACACTGCAGCTGAATTTCGGCGCCGTTTTGAACATATCCAAAAACTAAGGCAGCTCTAAAAAAAATCCATGAGTTATGCTCCTTGATTAAAATGGCGGCATTTCCGTTTTGAAAACTGGTGTTCAGTTTCATTCGGACGCCATGTTGAAAGTGAAATTCAGCCAGGTCTTATGGTAGGAAGTAAATCCGAGTTATGGGCCTTGATTTATTCAAAATGGCGGCATTCAACTCTGCACTCTGCAGCTGAATTTCGGCGCCATTTTGAACATATCCAAAAACTAAGGCAGGTCGAAAAAAATCCATGAGTTATCCTCCTTGATTAAAATGGCGGCATTTCCGTTTTGAAAACTGGTGTTCAGTTTCATTCGGACGCCATGTTGAAAGTGAAATTCAGCCAGGTCTTATGGTAGGAAGTAAACCCGAGTTATGGGCCTTGATTTATTCAAAATGGCGGATGGCATTGCTTGCAGAGAACTGCGAAGCATTTCCAGTCCAATTCGGGCGCCATGTTGGAAATTTCATTCAAACAGGCAAGTTTAATAGTATAAAGCAGAGTAACCAGATCTGATTTATTCAAAATGGCGGCATTTAACTCTGCACACTGCAGCTGAATTTCGGCGCCGTTTTGAACATATCCAAAAACTAAGGCAGCTCTAAAAAAAATCCATGAGTTATGCTCCTTGATTAAAATGGCGGCATTTCCGTTTTGAAAACTGGTGTTCAGTTTCATTCGGACGCCATGTTGAAAGTGAAATTCAGCCAGGTCTTATGGTAGGAAGTAAATCCGAGTTATGGGCCTTGATTTATTCAAAATGGCGGCATTCAACTCTGCACTCTGCAGCTGAATTTCGGCGCCATTTTGAACATATCCAAAAACTAAGGCAGGTCGAAAAAAATCCATGAGTTATCCTCCTTGATTAAAATGGCGGCATTTCCGTTTTGAAAACTGGTGTTCAGTTTCATTCGGACGCCATGTTGAAAGTGAAATTCAGCCAGGTCTTATG
This sequence comes from Pictodentalium vernedei, assembly GCA_031216915.1. Classification (NCBI taxonomy): domain Eukaryota; kingdom Metazoa; phylum Mollusca; class Scaphopoda; order Dentaliida; family Dentaliidae; genus Pictodentalium; species Pictodentalium vernedei. Next base: position 103,008,894 of record CM062291.1, read on the forward strand.
GTAGGAAGTAAACCCGAGTTATGGGCCTTGATTTATTCAAAATGGCGGATGGCATTGCATGCAGAGAACTGCGAAGCATTTCCAGTCCAATTCGGGCGCCATGTTGGAAATTTCATTCAAACAGGCAAGTTTAATAGTATAAAGCAGAGTAACCAGATCTGATTTATTCAAAATGGCGGCATTTAACTCTGCACACTGCAGCTGAATTTCGGCGCCGTTTTGAACATATCCAAAAACTAAGGCAGCTCTAAAAAAAATCCATGAGTTATGCTCCTTGATTAAAATGGCGGCATTTCCGTTTTGAAAACTGGTGTTCAGTTTCATTCGGACGCCATGTTGAAAGTGAAATTCAGCCAGGTCTTATGGTAGGAAGTAAATCCGAGTTATGGGCCTTGATTTATTCAAAATGGCGGCATTCAACTCTGCACTCTGCAGCTGAATTTCGGCGCCATTTTGAACATATCCAAAAACTAAGGCAGGTCGAAAAAAATCCATGAGTTATCCTCCTTGATTAAAATGGCGGCATTTCCGTTTTGAAAACTGGTGTTCAGTTTCATTCGGACGCCATGTTGAAAGTGAAATTCAGCCAGGTCTTATGGTAGGAAGTAAATCCGAGTTATGGGCCTTGATTTATTCAAAATGGCGGCATTCAACTCTGCACTCTGCAGCTGAATTTCGGCGCCATTTTGAACATATCCAAAAACTAAGGCAGGTCGAAAAAAATCAATGAGTTATCCTCCTTGATTAAAATGGCGGCATTTCCGTTTTGAAAACTGGTGTTCAGTTTCATTCGGACGCCATGTTGAAAGTGAAATTCAGCCAGGTCTTATGGTAGGAAGTAAACCCGAGTTATGGGCCTTGATTTATTCAAAATGGCGGATGGCATTGCTTGCAGAGAACTGCGAAGCATTTCCAGTCCAATTCGGGCGCCATGTTGGAAATTTCATTCAAACAGGCAAGTTTAATAGTATAAAGCAGAGTAACCAGATCTGATTTATTCAAAATGGCGGCATTTAACTCTGCACACTGCAGCTGAATTTCGGCGCCGTTTTGAACATATCCAAAAACAAAGGCAGCTCTAAAAAAAATCCATGAGTTATGCTCCTTGATTAAAATGGCGGCATTTCCGTTTTGAAAACTGGTGTTCAGTTTCATTCGGACGCCATGTTGAAAGTGAAATTCAGCCAGGTCTTATGGTAGGAAGTAAATCCGAGTTATGGGCCTTGATTTATTCAAAATGGCGGCATTCAACTCTGCACTCTGCAGCTGAATTTCGGCGCCATTTTGAACATATCCAAAAACTAAGGCAGGTCGAAAAAAATCCATGAGTTATCCTCCTTGATTAAAATGGCGGCATTTCCGTTTTGAAAACTGGTGTTCAGTTTCATTCGGACGCCATGTTGAAAGTGAAATTCAGCCAGGTCTTATGGTAGGAAGTAAATCCGAGTTATGGGCCTTGATTTATTCAAAATGGCGGCATTCAACTCTGCACTCTGCAGCTGAATTTCGGCGCCATTTTGAACATATCCAAAAACTAAGGCAGGTCGAAAAAAATCCATGAGTTATCCTCCTTGATTAAAATGGCGGCATTTCCGTTTTGAAAACTGGTGTTCAGTTTCATTCGGACGCCATGTTGAAAGTGAAATTCAGCCAGGTCTTATGGTAGGAAGTAAACCCGAGTTATGGGCCTTGATTTATTCAAAATGGCGGATGGCATTGCTTGCAGAGAACTGCGAAGCATTTCCAGTCCAATTCGGGCGCCATGTTGGAAATTTCATTCAAACAGGCAAGTTTAATAGTATAAAGCAGAGTAACCAGATCTGATTTATTCAAAATGGCGGCATTTAACTCTGCACACTGCAGCTGAATTTCGGCGCCGTTTTGAACATATCCAAAAACTAAGGCAGCTCTAAAAAAAATCCATGAGTTATGCTCCTTGATTAAAATGGCGGCATTTCCGTTTTGAAAACTGGTGTTCAGTTTCATTCGGACGCCATGTTGAAAGTGAAATTCAGCCAGGTCTTATGGTAGGAAGTAAATCCGAGTTATGGGCCTTGATTTATTCAAAATGGCGGCATTCAACTCTGCACTCTGCAGCTGAATTTCGGCGCCATTTTGAACATATCCAAAAACTAAGGCAGGTCGAAAAAAATCCATGAGTTATCCTCCTTGATTAAAATGGCGGCATTTCCGTTTTGAAAACTGGTGTTCAGTTTCATTCGGACGCCATGTTGAAAGTGAAATTCAGCCAGGTCTTATGGTAGGAAGTAAACCCGAGTTATGGGCCTTGATTTATTCAAAATGGCGGATGGCATTGCATGCAGAGAACTGCGAAGCATTTCCAGTCCAATTCGGGCGCCATGTTGGAAATTTCATTCAAACAGGCAAGTTTAATAGTATAAAGCAGAGTAACCAGATCTGATTTATTCAAAATGGCGGCATTTAACTCTGCACACTGCAGCTGAATTTCGGCGCCGTTTTGAACATATCCAAAAACTAAGGCAGCTCTAAAAAAATCCATGAGTTATGCTCCTTGATTAAAATGGCGGCATTTCCGTTTTGAAAACTGGTGTTCAGTTTCATTCGGACGCCATGTTGAAAGTGAAATTCAGCCAGGTCTTATGGTAGGAAGTAAATCCGAGTTATGGGCCTTGATTTATTCAAAATGGCGGCATTCAACTCTGCACTCTGCAGCTGAATTTCGGCGCCATTTTGAACATATCCAAAAACTAAGGCAGGTCGAAAAAAATCCATGAGTTATCCTCCTTGATTAAAATGGCGGCATTTCCGTTTTGAAAACTGGTGTTCAGTTTCATTCGGACGCCATGTTGAAAGTGAAATTCAGCCAGGTCTTATGGTAGGAAGTAAACCCGAGTTATGGGCCTTGATTTATTCAAAATGGCGGATGGCATTGCATGCAGAGAACTGCGAAGCATTTCCAGTCCAATTCGGGCGCCATGTTGGAAATTTCATTCAAACAGGCAAGTTTAATAGTATAAAGCAGAGTAACCAGATCTGATTTATTCAAAATGGCGGCATTTAACTCTGCACACTGCAGCTGAATTTCGGCGCCGTTTTGAACATATCCAAAAACTAAGGCAGCTCTAAAAAAATCCATGAGTTATGCTCCTTGATTAAAATGGCGGCATTTCCGTTTTGAAAACTGGTGTTCAGTTTCATTCGGACGCCATGTTGAAAGTGAAATTCAGCCAGGTCTTATGGTAGGAAGTAAATCCGAGTTATGGGCCTTGATTTATTCAAAATGGCGGCATTCAACTCTGCACTCTGCAGCTGAATTTCGGCGCCATTTTGAACATATCCAAAAACTAAGGCAGGTCGAAAAAAATCCATGAGTTATCCTCCTTGATTAAAATGGCGGCATTTCCGTTTTGAAAACTGGTGTTCAGTTTCATTCGGACGCCATGTTGAAAGTGAAATTCAGCCAGGTCTTATGGTAGGAAGTAAACCCGAGTTATGGGCCTTGATTTATTCAAAATGGCGGATGGCATTGCATGCAGAGAACTGCGAAGCATTTCCAGTCCAATTCGGGCGCCATGTTGGAAATTTCATTCAAACAGGCAAGTTTAATAGTATAAAGCAGAGTAACCAGATCTGATTTATTCAAAATGGCGGCATTTAACTCTGCACACTGCAGCTGAATTTCGGCGCCGTTTTGAACATATCCAAAAACTAAGGCAGCTCTAAAAAAATCCATGAGTTATGCTCCTTGATTAAAATGGCGGCATTTCCGTTTTGAAAACTGGTGTTCAGTTTCATTCGGACGCCATGTTGAAAGTGAAATTCAGCCAGGTCTTATGGTAGGAAGTAAATCCGAGTTATGGGCCTTGATTTATTCAAAATGGCGGCATTCAACTCTGCACTCTGCAGCTGAATTTCGGCGCCATTTTGAACATATCCAAAAACTAAGGCAGGTCGAAAAAAATCCATGAGTTATCCTCCTTGATTAAAATGGCGGCATTTCCGTTTTGAAAACTGGTGTTCAGTTTCATTCGGACGCCATGTTGAAAGTGAAATTCAGCCAGGTCTTATGGTAGGAAGTAAATCCGAGTTATGGGCCTTGATTTATTCAAAATGGCGGCATTCAACTCTGCACTCTGCAGCTGAATTTCGGCGCCATTTTGAACATATCCAAAAACTAAGGCAGGTCGAAAAAAATCCATGAGTTATCCTCCTTGATTAAAATGGCGGCATTTCCGTTTTGAAAACTGGTGTTCAGTTTCATTCGGACGCCATGTTGAAAGTGAAATTCAGCCAGGTCTTATGGTAGGAAGTAAACCCGAGTTATGGGCCTTGATTTATTCAAAATGGCGGATGGCATTGCTTGCAGAGAACTGCGAAGCATTTCCAGTCCAATTCGGGCGCCATGTTGGAAATTTCATTCAAACAGGCAAGTTTAATAGTATAAAGCAGAGTAACCAGATCTGATTTATTCAAAATGGCGGCATTTAACTCTGCACACTGCAGCTGAATTTCGGCGCCGTTTTGAACATATCCAAAAACTAAGGCAGCTCTAAAAAAAATCCATGAGTTATGCTCCTTGATTAAAATGGCGGCATTTCCGTTTTGAAAACTGGTGTTCAGTTTCATTCGGACGCCATGTTGAAAGTGAAATTCAGCCAGGTCTTATGGTAGGAAGTAAATCCGAGTTATGGGCCTTGATTTATTCAAAATGGCGGCATTCAACTCTGCACTCTGCAGCTGAATTTCGGCGCCATTTTGAACATATCCAAAAACTAAGGCAGGTCGAAAAAAATCCATGAGTTATCCTCCTTGATTAAAATGGCGGCATTTCCGTTTTGAAAACTGGTGTTCAGTTTCATTCGGACGCCATGTTGAAAGTGAAATTCAGCCAGGTCTTATGGTAGGAAGTAAATCCGAGTTATGGGCCTTGATTTATTCAAAATGGCGGCATTCAACTCTGCACTCTGCAGCTGAATTTCGGCGCCATTTTGAACATATCCAAAAACTAAGGCAGGTCGAAAAAAATCCATGAGTTATCCTCCTTGATTAAAATGGCGGCATTTCCGTTTTGAAAACTGGTGTTCAGTTTCATTCGGACGCCATGTTGAAAGTGAAATTCAGCCAGGTCTTATGGTAGGAAGTAAACCCGAGTTATGGGCCTTGATTTATTCAAAATGGCGGATGGCATTGCTTGCAGAGAACTGCGAAGCATTTCCAGTCCAATTCGGGCGCCATGTTGGAAATTTCATTCAAACAGGCAAGTTTAATAGTATAAAGCAGAGTAACCAGATCTGATTTATTCAAAATGGCGGCATTTAACTCTGCACACTGCAGCTGAATTTCGGCGCCGTTTTGAACATATCCAAAAACTAAGGCAGCTCTAAAAAAAATCCATGAGTTATGCTCCTTGATTAAAATGGCGGCATTTCCGTTTTGAAAACTGGTGTTCAGTTTCATTCGGACGCCATGTTGAAAGTGAAATTCAGCCAGGTCTTATGGTAGGAAGTAAATCCGAGTTATGGGCCTTGATTTATTCAAAATGGCGGCATTCAACTCTGCACTCTGCAGCTGAATTTCGGCGCCATTTTGAACATATCCAAAAACTAAGGCAGGTCGAAAAAAATCCATGAGTTATCCTCCTTGATTAAAATGGCGGCATTTCCGTTTTGAAAACTGGTGTTCAGTTTCATTCGGACGCCATGTTGAAAGTGAAATTCAGCCAGGTCTTATGGTAGGAAGTAAACCCGAGTTATGGGCCTTGATTTATTCAAAATGGCGGATGGCATTGCATGCAGAGAACTGCGAAGCATTTCCAGTCCAATTCGGGCGCCATGTTGGAAATTTCATTCAAACAGGCAAGTTTAATAGTATAAAGCAGAGTAACCAGATCTGATTTATTCAAAATGGCGGCATTTAACTCTGCACACTGCAGCTGAATTTCGGCGCCGTTTTGAACATATCCAAAAACTAAGGCAGCTCTAAAAAAATCCATGAGTTATGCTCCTTGATTAAAATGGCGGCATTTCCGTTTTGAAAACTGGTGTTCAGTTTCATTCGGACGCCATGTTGAAAGTGAAATTCAGCCAGGTCTTATGGTAGGAAGTAAATCCGAGTTATGGGCCTTGATTTATTCAAAATGGCGGCATTCAACTCTGCACTCTGCAGCTGAATTTCGGCGCCATTTTGAACATATCCAAAAACTAAGGCAGGTCGAAAAAAATCCATGAGTTATCCTCCTTGATTAAAATGGCGGCATTTCCGTTTTGAAAACTGGTGTTCAGTTTCATTCGGACGCCATGTTGAAAGTGAAATTCAGCCAGGTCTTATGGTAGGAAGTAAATCCGAGTTATGGGCCTTGATTTATTCAAAATGGCGGCATTCAACTCTGCACTCTGCAGCTGAATTTCGGCGCCATTTTGAACATATCCAAAAACTAAGGCAGGTCGAAAAAAATCCATGAGTTATCCTCCTTGATTAAAATGGCGGCATTTCCGTTTTGAAAACTGGTGTTCAGTTTCATTCGGACGCCATGTTGAAAGTGAAATTCAGCCAGGTCTTATGGTAGGAAGTAAACCCGAGTTATGGGCCTTGATTTATTCAAAATGGCGGATGGCATTGCTTGCAGAGAACTGCGAAGCATTTCCAGTCCAATTCGGGCGCCATGTTGGAAATTTCATTCAAACAGGCAAGTTTAATAGTATAAAGCAGAGTAACCAGATCTGATTTATTCAAAATGGCGGCATTTAACTCTGCACACTGCAGCTGAATTTCGGCGCCGTTTTGAACATATCCAAAAACTAAGGCAGCTCTAAAAAAAATCCATGAGTTATGCTCCTTGATTAAAATGGCGGCATTTCCGTTTTGAAAACTGGTGTTCAGTTTCATTCGGACGCCATGTTGAAAGTGAAATTCAGCCAGGTCTTATGGTAGGAAGTAAATCCGAGTTATGGGCCTTGATTTATTCAAAATGGCGGCATTCAACTCTGCACTCTGCAGCTGAATTTCGGCGCCATTTTGAACATATCCAAAAACTAAGGCAGGTCGAAAAAAATCCATGAGTTATCCTCCTTGATTAAAATGGCGGCATTTCCGTTTTGAAAACTGGTGTTCAGTTTCATTCGGACGCCATGTTGAAAGTGAAATTCAGCCAGGTCTTATGGTAGGAAGTAAACCCGAGTTATGGGCCTTGATTTATTCAAAATGGCGGATGGCATTGCATGCAGAGAACTGCGAAGCATTTCCAGTCCAATTCGGGCGCCATGTTGGAAATTTCATTCAAACAGGCAAGTTTAATAGTATAAAGCAGAGTAACCAGATCTGATTTATTCAAAATGGCGGCATTTAACTCTGCACACTGCAGCTGAATTTCGGCGCCGTTTTGAACATATCCAAAAACTAAGGCAGCTCTAAAAAAATCCATGAGTTATGCTCCTTGATTAAAATGGCGGCATTTCCGTTTTGAAAACTGGTGTTCAGTTTCATTCGGACGCCATGTTGAAAGTGAAATTCAGCCAGGTCTTATGGTAGGAAGTAAATCCGAGTTATGGGCCTTGATTTATTCAAAATGGCGGCATTCAACTCTGCACTCTGCAGCTGAATTTCGGCGCCATTTTGAACATATCCAAAAACTAAGGCAGGTCGAAAAAAATCCATGAGTTATCCTCCTTGATTAAAATGGCGGCATTTCCGTTTTGAAAACTGGTGTTCAGTTTCATTCGGACGCCATGTTGAAAGTGAAATTCAGCCAGGTCTTATGGTAGGAAGTAAACCCGAGTTATGGGCCTTGATTTATTCAAAATGGCGGATGGCATTGCATGCAGAGAACTGCGAAGCATTTCCAGTCCAATTCGGGCGCCATGTTGGAAATTTCATTCAAACAGGCAAGTTTAATAGTATAAAGCAGAGTAACCAGATCTGATTTATTCAAAATGGCGGCATTTAACTCTGCACACTGCAGCTGAATTTCGGCGCCGTTTTGAACATATCCAAAAACTAAGGCAGCTCTAAAAAAATCCATGAGTTATGCTCCTTGATTAAAATGGCGGCATTTCCGTTTTGAAAACTGGTGTTCAGTTTCATTCGGACGCCATGTTGAAAGTGAAATTCAGCCAGGTCTTATGGTAGGAAGTAAATCCGAGTTATGGGCCTTGATTTATTCAAAATGGCGGCATTCAACTCTGCACTCTGCAGCTGAATTTCGGCGCCATTTTGAACATATCCAAAAACTAAGGCAGGTCGAAAAAAATCCATGAGTTATCCTCCTTGATTAAAATGGCGGCATTTCCGTTTTGAAAACTGGTGTTCAGTTTCATTCGGACGCCATGTTGAAAGTGAAATTCAGCCAGGTCTTATGGTAGGAAGTAAATCCGAGTTATGGGCCTTGATTTATTCAAAATGGCGGCATTCAACTCTGCACTCTGCAGCTGAATTTCGGCGCCATTTTGAACATATCCAAAAACTAAGGCAGGTCGAAAAAAATCCATGAGTTATCCTCCTTGATTAAAATGGCGGCATTTCCGTTTTGAAAACTGGTGTTCAGTTTCATTCGGACGCCATGTTGAAAGTGAAATTCAGCCAGGTCTTATGGTAGGAAGTAAACCCGAGTTATGGGCCTTGATTTATTCAAAATGGCGGATGGCATTGCTTGCAGAGAACTGCGAAGCATTTCCAGTCCAATTCGGGCGCCATGTTGGAAATTTCATTCAAACAGGCAAGTTTAATAGTATAAAGCAGAGTAACCAGATCTGATTTATTCAAAATGGCGGCATTTAACTCTGCACACTGCAGCTGAATTTCGGCGCCGTTTTGAACATATCCAAAAACTAAGGCAGCTCTAAAAAAAATCCATGAGTTATGCTCCTTGATTAAAATGGCGGCATTTCCGTTTTGAAAACTGGTGTTCAGTTTCATTCGGACGCCATGTTGAAAGTGAAATTCAGCCAGGTCTTATGGTAGGAAGTAAATCCGAGTTATGGGCCTTGATTTATTCAAAATGGCGGCATTCAACTCTGCACTCTGCAGCTGAATTTCGGCGCCATTTTGAACATATCCAAAAACTAAGGCAGGTCGAAAAAAATCCATGAGTTATCCTCCTTGATTAAAATGGCGGCATTTCCGTTTTGAAAACTGGTGTTCAGTTTCATTCGGACGCCATGTTGAAAGTGAAATTCAGCCAGGTCTTATGGTAGGAAGTAAATCCGAGTTATGGGCCTTGATTTATTCAAAATGGCGGCATTCAACTCTGCACTCTGCAGCTGAATTTCGGCGCCATTTTGAACATATCCAAAAACTAAGGCAGGTCGAAAAAAATCCATGAGTTATCCTCCTTGATTAAAATGGCGGCATTTCCGTTTTGAAAACTGGTGTTCAGTTTCATTCGGACGCCATGTTGAAAGTGAAATTCAGCCAGGTCTTATGGTAGGAAGTAAACCCGAGTTATGGGCCTTGATTTATTCAAAATGGCGGATGGCATTGCTTGCAGAGAACTGCGAAGCATTTCCAGTCCAATTCGGGCGCCATGTTGGAAATTTCATTCAAACAGGCAAGTTTAATAGTATAAAGCAGAGTAACCAGATCTGATTTATTCAAAATGGCGGCATTTAACTCTGCACACTGCAGCTGAATTTCGGCGCCGTTTTGAACATATCCAAAAACTAAGGCAGCTCTAAAAAAAATCCATGAGTTATGCTCCTTGATTAAAATGGCGGCATTTCCGTTTTGAAAACTGGTGTTCAGTTTCATTCGGACGCCATGTTGAAAGTGAAATTCAGCCAGGTCTTATGGTAGGAAGTAAATCCGAGTTATGGGCCTTGATTTATTCAAAATGGCGGCATTCAACTCTGCACTCTGCAGCTGAATTTCGGCGCCATTTTGAACATATCCAAAAACTAAGGCAGGTCGAAAAAAATCCATGAGTTATCCTCCTTGATTAAAATGGCGGCATTTCCGTTTTGAAAACTGGTGTTCAGTTTCATTCGGACGCCATGTTGAAAGTGAAATTCAGCCAGGTCTTATGGTAGGAAGTAAACCCGAGTTATGGGCCTTGATTTATTCAAAATGGCGGATGGCATTGCATGCAGAGAACTGCGAAGCATTTCCAGTCCAATTCGGGCGCCATGTTGGAAATTTCATTCAAACAGGCAAGTTTAATAGTATAAAGCAGAGTAACCAGATCTGATTTATTCAAAATGGCGGCATTTAACTCTGCACACTGCAGCTGAATTTCGGCGCCGTTTTGAACATATCCAAAAACTAAGGCAGCTCTAAAAAAATCCATGAGTTATGCTCCTTGATTAAAATGGCGGCATTTCCGTTTTGAAAACTGGTGTTCAGTTTCATTCGGACGCCATGTTGAAAGTGAAATTCAGCCAGGTCTTATGGTAGGAAGTAAATCCGAGTTATGGGCCTTGATTTATTCAAAATGGCGGCATTCAACTCTGCACTCTGCAGCTGAATTTCGGCGCCATTTTGAACATATCCAAAAACTAAGGCAGGTCGAAAAAAATCCATGAGTTATCCTCCTTGATTAAAATGGCGGCATTTCCGTTTTGAAAACTGGTGTTCAGTTTCATTCGGACGCCATGTTGAAAGTGAAATTCAGCCAGGTCTTATGGTAGGAAGTAAATCCGAGTTATGGGCCTTGATTTATTCAAAATGGCGGCATTCAACTCTGCACTCTGCAGCTGAATTTCGGCGCCATTTTGAACATATCCAAAAACTAAGGCAGGTCGAAAAAAATCCATGAGTTATCCTCCTTGATTAAAATGGCGGCATTTCCGTTTTGAAAACTGGTGTTCAGTTTCATTCGGACGCCATGTTGAAAGTGAAATTCAGCCAGGTCTTATGGTAGGAAGTAAACCCGAGTTATGGGCCTTGATTTATTCAAAATGGCGGATGGCATTGCTTGCAGAGAACTGCGAAGCATTTCCAGTCCAATTCGGGCGCCATGTTGGAAATTTTATTCAAACAGGCAAGTTTAATAGTATAAAGCAGAGTAACCAGATCTGATTTATTCAAAATGGCGGCATTTAACTCTGCACACTGCAGCTGAATTTCGGCGCCGTTTTGAACATATCCAAAAACTAAGGCAGCTCTAAAAAAAATCCATGAGTTATGCTCCTTGATTAAAATGGCGGCATTTCCGTTTTGAAAACTGGTGTTCAGTTTCATTCGGACGCCATGTTGAAAGTGAAATTCAGCCAGGTCTTATGGTAGGAAGTAAATCCGAGTTATGGGCCTTGATTTATTCAAAATGGCGGCATTCAACTCTGCACTCTGCAGCTGAATTTCGGCGCCATTTTGAACATATCCAAAAACTAAGGCAGGTCGAAAAAAATCCATGAGTTATCCTCCTTGATTAAAATGGCGGCATTTCCGTTTTGAAAACTGGTGTTCAGTTTCATTCGGACGCCATGTTGAAAGTGAAATTCAGCCAGGTCTTATGGTAGGAAGTAAACCCGAGTTATGGGCCTTGATTTATTCAAAATGGCGGATGGCATTGCATGCAGAGAACTGCGAAGCATTTCCAGTCCAATTCGGGCGCCATGTTGGAAATTTCATTCAAACAGGCAAGTTTAATAGTATAAAGCAGAGTAACCAGATCTGATTTATTCAAAATGGCGGCATTTAACTCTGCACACTGCAGCTGAATTTCGGCGCCGTTTTGAACATATCCAAAAACTAAGGCAGCTCTAAAAAATCCATGAGTTATGCTCCTTGATTAAAATGGCGGCATTTCCGTTTTGAAAACTGGTGTTCAGTTTCATTCGGACGCCATGTTGAAAGTGAAATTCAGCCAGGTCTTATGGTAGGAAGTAAATCCGAGTTATGGGCCTTGATTTATTCAAAATGGCGGCATTCAACTCTGCACTCTGCAGCTGAATTTCGGCGCCATTTTGAACATATCCAAAAACTAAGGCAGGTCGAAAAAAATCCATGAGTTATCCTCCTTGATTAAAATGGCGGCATTTCCGTTTTGAAAACTGGTGTTCAGTTTCATTCGGACGCCATGTTGAAAGTGAAATTCAGCCAGGTCTTATGGTAGGAAGTAAATCCGAGTTATGGGCCTTGATTTATTCAAAATGGCGGCATTCAACTCTGCACTCTGCAGCTGAATTTCGGCGCCATTTTGAACATATCCAAAAACTAAGGCAGGTCGAAAAAAATCCATGAGTTATCCTCCTTGATTAAAATGGCGGCATTTCCGTTTTGAAAACTGGTGTTCAGTTTCATTCGGACGCCATGTTGAAAGTGAAATTCAGCCAGGTCTTATGGTAGGAAGTAAACCCGAGTTATGGGCCTTGATTTATTCAAAATGGCGGATGGCATTGCTTGCAGAGAACTGCGAAGCATTTCCAGTCCAATTCGGGCGCCATGTTGGAAATTTCATTCAAACAGGCAAGTTTAATAGTATAAAGCAGAGTAACCAGATCTGATTTATTCAAAATGGCGGCATTTAACTCTGCACACTGCAGCTGAATTTCGGCGCCGTTTTGAACATATCCAAAAACTAAGGCAGCTCTAAAAAAAATCCATGAGTTATGCTCCTTGATTAAAATGGCGGCATTTCCGTTTTGAAAACTGGTGTTCAGTTTCATTCGGACGCCATGTTGAAAGTGAAATTCAGCCAGGTCTTATGGTAGGAAGTAAATCCGAGTTATGGGCCTTGATTTATTCAAAATGGCGGCATTCAACTCTGCACTCTGCAGCTGAATTTCGGCGCCATTTTGAACATATCCAAAAACTAAGGCAGGTCGAAAAAAATCCATGAGTTATCCTCCTTGATTAAAATGGCGGCATTTCCGTTTTGAAAACTGGTGTTCAGTTTCATTCGGACGCCATGTTGAAAGTGAAATTCAGCCAGGTCTTATGGTAGGAAGTAAACCCGAGTTATGGGCCTTGATTTATTCAAAATGGCGGATGGCATTGCATGCAGAGAACTGCGAAGCATTTCCAGTCCAATTCGGGCGCCATGTTGGAAATTTCATTCAAACAGGCAAGTTTAATAGTATAAAGCAGAGTAACCAGATCTGATTTATTCAAAATGGCGGCATTTAACTCTGCACACTGCAGCTGAATTTCGGCGCCGTTTTGAACATATCCAAAAACTAAGGCAGCTCTAAAAAAATCCATGAGTTATGCTCCTTGATTAAAATGGCGGCATTTCCGTTTTGAAAACTGGTGTTCAGTTTCATTCGGACGCCATGTTGAAAGTGAAATTCAGCCAGGTCTTATGGTAGGAAGTAAATCCGAGTTATGGGCCTTGATTTATTCAAAATGGCGGCATTCAACTCTGCACTCTGCAGCTGAATTTCGGCGCCATTTTGAACATATCCAAAAACTAAGGCAGGTCGAAAAAAATCCATGAGTTATCCTCCTTGATTAAAATGGCGGCATTTCCGTTTTGAAAACTGGTGTTCAGTTTCATTCGGACGCCATGTTGAAAGTGAAATTCAGCCAGGTCTTATGGTAGGAAGTAAATCCGAGTTATGGGCCTTGATTTATTCAAAATGGCGGCATTCAACTCTGCACTCTGCAGCTGAATTTCGGCGCCATTTTGAACATATCCAAAAACTAAGGCAGGTCGAAAAAAATCCATGAGTTATCCTCCTTGATTAAAATGGCGGCATTTCCGTTTTGAAAACTGGTGTTCAGTTTCATTCGGACGCCATGTTGAAAGTGAAATTCAGCCAGGTCTTATGGTAGGAAGTAAACCCGAGTTATGGGCCTTGATTTATTCAAAATGGCGGATGGCATTGCTTGCAGAGAACTGCGAAGCATTTCCAGTCCAATTCGGGCGCCATGTTGGAAATTTCATTCAAACAGGCAAGTTTAATAGTATAAAGCAGAGTAACCAGATCTGATTTATTCAAAATGGCGGCATTTAACTCTGCACACTGCAGCTGAATTTCGGCGCCGTTTTGAACATATCCAAAAACTAAGGCAGCTCTAAAAAAAATCCATGAGTTATGCTCCTTGATTAAAATGGCGGCATTTCCGTTTTGAAAACTGGTGTTCAGTTTCATTCGGACGCCATGTTGAAAGTGAAATTCAGCCAGGTCTTATGGTAGGAAGTAAATCCGAGTTATGGGCCTTGATTTATTCAAAATGGCGGCATTCAACTCTGCACTCTGCAGCTGAATTTCGGCGCCATTTTGAACATATCCAAAAACTAAGGCAGGTCGAAAAAAATCCATGAGTTATCCTCCTTGATTAAAATGGCGGCATTTCCGTTTTGAAAACTGGTGTTCAGTTTCATTCGGACGCCATGTTGAAAGTGAAATTCAGCCAGGTCTTATGGTAGGAAGTAAACCCGAGTTATGGGCCTTGATTTATTCAAAATGGCGGATGGCATTGCTTGCAGAGAACTGCGAAGCATTTCCAGTCCAATTCGGGCGCCATGTTGGAAATTTCATTCAAACAGGCAAGTTTAATAGTATAAAGCAGAGTAACCAGATCTGATTTATTCAAAATGGCGGCATTTAACTCTGCACACTGCAGCTGAATTTCGGCGCCGTTTTGAACATATCCAAAAACTAAGGCAGCTCTAAAAAAATCCATGAGTTATGCTCCTTGATTAAAATGGCGGCATTTCCGTTTTGAAAACTGGTGTTCAGTTTCATTCGGACGCCATGTTGAAAGTGAAATTCAGCCAGGTCTTATGGTAGGAAGTAAATCCGAGTTATGGGCCTTGATTTATTCAAAATGGCGGCATTCAACTCTGCACTCTGCAGCTGAATTTCGGCGCCATTTTGAACATATCCAAAAACTAAGGCAGGTCGAAAAAAATCCATGAGTTATCCTCCTTGATTAAAATGGCGGCATTTCCGTTTTGAAAACTGGTGTTCAGTTTCATTCGGACGCCATGTTGAAAGTGAAATTCAGCCAGGTCTTATGGTAGGAAGTAAATCCGAGTTATGGGCCTTGATTTATTCAAAATGGCGGCATTCAACTCTGCACTCTGCAGCTGAATTTCGGCGCCATTTTGAACATATCCAAAAACTAAGGCAGGTCGAAAAAAATCCATGAGTTATCCTCCTTGATTAAAATGGCGGCATTTCCGTTTTGAAAACTGGTGTTCAGTTTCATTCGGACGCCATGTTGAAAGTGAAATTCAGCCAGGTCTTATGGTAGGAAGTAAACCCGAGTTATGGGCCTTGATTTATTCAAAATGGCGGATGGCATTGCTTGCAGAGAACTGCGAAGCATTTCCAGTCCAATTCGGGCGCCATGTTGGAAATTTCATTCAAACAGGCAAGTTTAATAGTATAAAGCAGAGTAACCAGATCTGATTTATTCAAAATGGCGGCATTTAACTCTGCACACTGCAGCTGAATTTCGGCGCCGTTTTGAACATATCCAAAAACTAAGGCAGCTCTAAAAAAAATCCATGAGTTATGCTCCTTGATTAAAATGGCGGCATTTCCGTTTTGAAAACTGGTGTTCAGTTTCATTCGGACGCCATGTTGAAAGTGAAATTCAGCCAGGTCTTATGGTAGGAAGTAAACCCGAGTTATGGGCCTTGATTTATTCAAAATGGCGGCATTCAACTCTGCACTCTGCAGCTGAATTTCGGCGCCATTTTGAACATATCCAAAAACTAAGGCAGGTCGAAAAAAATCCATGAGTTATCCTCCTTGATTAAAATGGCGGCATTTCCGTTTTGAAAACTGGTGTTCAGTTTCATTCGGACGCCATGTTGAAAGTGAAATTCAGCCAGGTCTTATGGTAGGAAGTAAACCCGAGTTATGGGCCTTGATTTATTCAAAATGGCGGATGGCATTGCATGCAGAGAACTGCGAAGCATTTCCAGTCCAATTCGGGCGCCATGTTGGAAATTTCATTCAAACAGGCAAGTTTAATAGTATAAAGCAGAGTAACCAGATCTGATTTATTCAAAATGGCGGCATTTAACTCTGCACACTGCAGCTGAATTTCGGCGCCGTTTTGAACATATCCAAAAACTAAGGCAGCTCTAAAAAAATCCATGAGTTATGCTCCTCGATTAAAATGGCGGCATTTCCGTTTTGAAAACTGGTGTTCAGTTTCATTCGGACGCCATGTTGAAAGTGAAATTCAGCCAGGTCTTATGGTAGGAAGTAAATCCGAGTTATGGGCCTTGATTTATTCAAAATGGCGGCATTCAACTCTGCACTCTGCAGCTGAATTTCGGCGCCATTTTGAACATATCCAAAAACTAAGGCAGGTCGAAAAAAATCCATGAGTTATCCTCCTTGATTAAAATGGCGGCATTTCCGTTTTGAAAACTGGTGTTCAGTTTCATTCGGACGCCATGTTGAAAGTGAAATTCAGCCAGGTCTTATGGTAGGAAGTAAATCCGAGTTATGGGCCTTGATTTATTCAAAATGGCGGCATTCAACTCTGCACTCTGCAGCTGAATTTCGGCGCCATTTTGAACATATCCAAAAACTAAGGCAGGTCGAAAAAAATCCATGAGTTATCCTCCTTGATTAAAATGGCGGCATTTCCGTTTTGAAAACTGGTGTTCAGTTTCATTCGGACGCCATGTTGAAAGTGAAATTCAGCCAGGTCTTATGGTAGGAAGTAAACCCGAGTTATGGGCCTTGATTTATTCAAAATGGCGGATGGCATTGCTTGCAGAGAACTGCGAAGCATTTCCAGTCCAATTCGGGCGCCATGTTGGAAATTTCATTCAAACAGGCAAGTTTAATAGTATAAAGCAGAGTAACCAGATCTGATTTATTCAAAATGGCGGCATTTAACTCTGCACACTGCAGCTGAATTTCGGCGCCGTTTTGAACATATCCAAAAACTAAGGCAGCTCTAAAAAAAATCCATGAGTTATGCTCCTTGATTAAAATGGCGGCATTTCCGTTTTGAAAACTGGTGTTCAGTTTCATTCGGACGCCATGTTGAAAGTGAAATTCAGCCAGGTCTTATGGTAGGAAGTAAATCCGAGTTATGGGCCTTGATTTATTCAAAATGGCGGCATTCAACTCTGCACTCTGCAGCTGAATTTCGGCGCCATTTTGAACATATCCAAAAACTAAGGCAGGTCGAAAAAAATCCATGAGTTATCCTCCTTGATTAAAATGGCGGCATTTCCGTTTTGAAAACTGGTGTTCAGTTTCATTCGGACGCCATGTTGAAAGTGAAATTCAGCCAGGTCTTTTGGTAGGAAGTAAACCCGAGTTATGGGCCTTGATTTATTCAAAATGGCGGATGGCATTGCATGCAGAGAACTGCGAAGCATTTCCAGTCCAATTCGGGCGCCATGTTGGAAATTTCATTCAAACAGGCAAGTTTAATAGTATAAAGCAGAGTAACCAGATCTGATTTATTCAAAATGGCGGCATTTAACTCTGCACACTGCAGCTGAATTTCGGCGCCGTTTTGAACATATCCAAAAACTAAGGCAGCTCTAAAAAAATCCATGAGTTATGCTCCTTGATTAAAATGGCGGCATTTCCGTTTTGAAAACTGGTGTTCAGTTTCATTCGGACGCCATGTTGAAAGTGAAATTCAGCCAGGTCTTATGGTAGGAAGTAAATCCGAGTTATGGGCCTTGATTTATTCAAAATGGCGGCATTCAACTCTGCACTCTGCAGCTGAATTTCGGCGCCATTTTGAACATATCCAAAAACTAAGGCAGGTCGAAAAAAATCCATGAGTTATCCTCCTTGATTAAAATGGCGGCATTTCCGTTTTGAAAACTGGTGTTCAGTTTCATTCGGACGCCATGTTGAAAGTGAAATTCAGCCAGGTCTTATGGTAGGAAGTAAATCCGAGTTATGGGCCTTGATTTATTCAAAATGGCGGCATTCAACTCTGCACTCTGCAGCTGAATTTCGGCGCCATTTTGAACATATCCAAAAACTAAGGCAGGTCGAAAAAAATCCATGAGTTATCCTCCTTGATTAAAATGGCGGCATTTCCGTTTTGAAAACTGGTGTTCAGTTTCATTCGGACGCCATGTTGAAAGTGAAATTCAGCCAGGTCTTATGGTAGGAAGTAAACCCGAGTTATGGGCCTTGATTTATTCAAAATGGCGGATGGCATTGCTTGCAGAGAACTGCGAAGCATTTCCAGTCCAATTCGGGCGCCATGTTGGAAATTTCATTCAAACAGGCAAGTTTAATAGTATAAAGCAGAGTAACCAGATCTGATTTATTCAAAATGGCGGCATTTAACTCTGCACACTGCAGCTGAATTTCGGCGCCGTTTTGAACATATCCAAAAACTAAGGCAGCTCTAAAAAAAATCCATGAGTTATGCTCCTTGATTAAAATGGCGGCATTTCCGTTTTGAAAACTGGTGTTCAGTTTCATTCGGACGCCATGTTGAAAGTGAAATTCAGCCAGGTCTTATGGTAGGAAGTAAATCCGAGTTATGGGCCTTGATTTATTCAAAATGGCGGCATTCAACTCTGCACTCTGCAGCTGAATTTCGGCGCCATTTTGAACATATCCAAAAACTAAGGCAGGTCGAAAAAAATCCATGAGTTATCCTCCTTGATTAAAATGGCGGCATTTCCGTTTTGAAAACTGGTGTTCAGTTTCATTCGGACGCCATGTTGAAAGTGAAATTCAGCCAGGTCTTATGGTAGGAAGTAAACCCGAGTTATGGGCCTTGATTTATTCAAAATGGCGGATGGCATTGCATGCAGAGAACTGCGAAGCATTTCCAGTCCAATTCGGGCGCCATGTTGGAAATTTCATTCAAACAGGCAAGTTTAATAGTATAAAGCAGAGTAACCAGATCTGATTTATTCAAAATGGCGGCATTTAACTCTGCACACTGCAGCTGAATTTCGGCGCCGTTTTGAACATATCCAAAAACTAAGGCAGCTCTAAAAAAATCCATGAGTTATGCTCCTTGATTAAAATGGCGGCATTTCCGTTTTGAAAACTGGTGTTCAGTTTCATTCGGACGCCATGTTGAAAGTGAAATTCAGCCAGGTCTTATGGTAGGAAGTAAATCCGAGTTATGGGCCTTGATTTATTCAAAATGGCGGCATTCAACTCTGCACTCTGCAGCTGAATTTCGGCGCCATTTTGAACATATCCAAAAACTAAGGCAGGTCGAAAAAAATCCATGAGTTATGCTCCTTGATTAAAATGGCGGCATTTCCGTTTTGAAAACTGGTGTTCAGTTTCATTCGGACGCCATGTTGAAAGTGAAATTCAGCCAGGTCTTATGGTAGGAAGTAAATCCGAGTTATGGGCCTTGATTTATTCAAAATGGCGGCATTCAACTCTGCACTCTGCAGCTGAATTTCGGCGCCATTTTGAACATATCCAAAAACTAAGGCAGGTCGAAAAAAATCCATGAGTTATCCTCCTTGATTAAAATGGCGGCATTTCCGTTTTGAAAACTGGTGTTCAGTTTCATTCGGACGCCATGTTGAAAGTGAAATTCAGCCAGGTCTTATGGTAGGAAGTAAACCCGAGTTATGGGCCTTGATTTATTCAAAATGGCGGATGGCATTGCATGCAGAGAACTGCGAAGCATTTCCAGTCCAATTCGGGCGCCATGTTGGAAATTTCATTCAAACAGGCAAGTTTAATAGTATAAAGCAGAGTAACCAGATCTGATTTATTCAAAATGGCGGCATTTAACTCTGCACACTGCAGCTGAATTTCGGCGCCGTTTTGAACATATCCAAAAACTAAGGCAGCTCTAAAAAAATCCATGAGTTATGCTCCTTGATTAAAATGGCGGCATTTCCGTTTTGAAAACTGGTGTTCAGTTTCATTCGGACGCCATGTTGAAAGTGAAATTCAGCCAGGTCTTATGGTAGGAAGTAAATCCGAGTTATGGGCCTTGATTTATTCAAAATGGCGGCATTCAACTCTGCACTCTGCAGCTGAATTTCGGCGCCATTTTGAACATATCCAAAAACTAAGGCAGGTCGAAAAAAATCCATGAGTTATCCTCCTTGATTAAAATGGCGGCATTTCCGTTTTGAAAACTGGTGTTCAGTTTCATTCGGACGCCATGTTGAAAGTGAAATTCAGCCAGGTCTTATGGTAGGAAGTAAACCCGAGTTATGGGCCTTGATTTATTCAAAATGGCGGATGGCATTGCTTGCAGAGAACTGCGAAGCATTTCCAGTCCAATTCGGGCGCCATGTTGGAAATTTCATTCAAACAGGCAAGTTTAATAGTATAAAGCAGAGTAACCAGATCTGATTTATTCAAAATGGCGGCATTTAACTCTGCACACTGCAGCTGAATTTCGGCGCCGTTTTGAACATATCCAAAAACTAAGGCAGCTCTAAAAAAAATCCATGAGTTATGCTCCTTGATTAAAATGGCGGCATTTCCGTTTTGAAAACTGGTGTTCAGTTTCATTCGGACGCCATGTTGAAAGTGAAATTCAGCCAGGTCTTATGGTAGGAAGTAAATCCGAGTTATGGGCCTTGATTTATTCAAAATGGCGGCATTCAACTCTGCACTCTGCAGCTGAATTTCGGCGCCATTTTGAACATATCCAAAAACTAAGGCAGGTCGAAAAAAATCCATGAGTTATCCTCCTTGATTAAAATGGCGGCATTTCCGTTTTGAAAACTGGTGTTCAGTTTCATTCGGACGCCATGTTGAAAGTGAAATTCAGCCAGGTCTTATGGTAGGAAGTAAACCCGAGTTATGGGCCTTGATTTATTCAAAATGGCGGATGGCATTGCATGCAGAGAACTGCGAAGCATTTCCAGTCCAATTCGGGCGCCATGTTGGAAATTTCATTCAAACAGGCAAGTTTAATAGTATAAAGCAGAGTAACCAGATCTGATTTATTCAAAATGGCGGCATTTAACTCTGCACACTGCAGCTGAATTTCGGCGCCGTTTTGAACATATCCAAAAACTAAGGCAGCTCTAAAAAAATCCATGAGTTATGCTCCTTGATTAAAATGGCGGCATTTCCGTTTTGAAAACTGGTGTTCAGTTTCATTCGGACGCCATGTTGAAAGTGAAATTCAGCCAGGTCTTATGGTAGGAAGTAAATCCGAGTTATGGGCCTTGATTTATTCAAAATGGCGGCATTCAACTCTGCACTCTGCAGCTGAATTTCGGCGCCATTTTGAACATATCCAAAAACTAAGGCAGGTCGAAAAAAATCCATGAGTTATCCTCCTTGATTAAAATGGCGGCATTTCCGTTTTGAAAACTGGTGTTCAGTTTCATTCGGACGCCATGTTGAAAGTGAAATTCAGCCAGGTCTTATGGTAGGAAGTAAATCCGAGTTATGGGCCTTGATTTATTCAAAATGGCGGCATTCAACTCTGCACTCTGCAGCTGAATTTCGGCGCCATTTTGAACATATCCAAAAACTAAGGCAGGTCGAAAAAAATCCATGAGTTATCCTCCTTGATTAAAATGGCGGCATTTCCGTTTTGAAAACTGGTGTTCAGTTTCATTCGGACGCCATGTTGAAAGTGAAATTCAGCCAGGTCTTATGGTAGGAAGTAAACCCGAGTTATGGGCCTTGATTTATTCAAAATGGCGGATGGCATTGCTTGCAGAGAACTGCGAAGCATTTCCAGTCCAATTCGGGCGCCATGTTGGAAATTTCATTCAAACAGGCAAGTTTAATAGTATAAAGCAGAGTAACCAGATCTGATTTATTCAAAATGGCGGCATTTAACTCTGCACACTGCAGCTGAATTTCGGCGCCGTTTTGAACATATCCAAAAACTAAGGCAGCTCTAAAAAAAATCCATGAGTTATGCTCCTTGATTAAAATGGCGGCATTTCCGTTTTGAAAACTGGTGTTCAGTTTCATTCGGACGCCATGTTGAAAGTGAAATTCAGCCAGGTCTTATGGTAGGAAGTAAATCCGAGTTATGGGCCTTGATTTATTCAAAATGGCGGCATTCAACTCTGCACTCTGCAGCTGAATTTCGGCGCCATTTTGAACATATCCAAAAACTAAGGCAGGTCGAAAAAAATCCATGAGTTATCCTCCTTGATTAAAATGGCGGCATTTCCGTTTTGAAAACTGGTGTTCAGTTTCATTCGGACGCCATGTTGAAAGTGAAATTCAGCCAGGTCTTATGGTAGGAAGTAAACCCGAGTTATGGGCCTTGATTTATTCAAAATGGCGGATGGCATTGCATGCAGAGAACTGCGAAGCATTTCCAGTCCAATTCGGGCGCCATGTTGGAAATTTCATTCAAACAGGCAAGTTTAATAGTATAAAGCAGAGTAACCAGATCTGATTTATTCAAAATGGCGGCATTTAACTCTGCACACTGCAGCTGAATTTCGGCGCCGTTTTGAACATATCCAAAAACTAAGGCAGCTCTAAAAAAATCCATGAGTTATGCTCCTTGATTAAAATGGCGGCATTTCCGTTTTGAAAACTGGTGTTCAGTTTCATTCGGACGCCATGTTGAAAGTGAAATTCAGCCAGGTCTTATGGTAGGAAGTAAATCCGAGTTATGGGCCTTGATTTATTCAAAATGGCGGCATTCAACTCTGCACTCTGCAGCTGAATTTCGGCGCCATTTTGAACATATCCAAAAACTAAGGCAGGTCGAAAAAAATCCATGAGTTATCCTCCTTGATTAAAATGGCGGCATTTCCGTTTTGAAAACTGGTGTTCAGTTTCATTCGGACGCCATGTTGAAAGTGAAATTCAGCCAGGTCTTATGGTAGGAAGTAAATCCGAGTTATGGGCCTTGATTTATTCAAAATGGCGGCATTCAACTCTGCACTCTGCAGCTGAATTTCGGCGCCATTTTGAACATATCCAAAAACTAAGGCAGGTCGAAAAAAATCCATGAGTTATCCTCCTTGATTAAAATGGCGGCATTTCCGTTTTGAAAACTGGTGTTCAGTTTCATTCGGACGCCATGTTGAAAGTGAAATTCAGCCAGGTCTTATGGTAGGAAGTAAACCCGAGTTATGGGCCTTGATTTATTCAAAATGGCGGATGGCATTGCTTGCAGAGAACTGCGAAGCATTTCCAGTCCAATTCGGGCGCCATGTTGGAAATTTCATTCAAACAGGCAAGTTTAATAGTATAAAGCAGAGTAACCAGATCTGATTTATTCAAAATGGCGGCATTTAACTCTGCACACTGCAGCTGAATTTCGGCGCCGTTTTGAACATATCCAAAAACTAAGGCAGCTCTAAAAAAAATCCATGAGTTATGCTCCTTGATTAAAATGGCGGCATTTCCGTTTTGAAAACTGGTGTTCAGTTTCATTCGGACGCCATGTTGAAAGTGAAATTCAGCCAGGTCTTATGGTAGGAAGTAAATCCGAGTTATGGGCCTTGATTTATTCAAAATGGCGGCATTCAACTCTGCACTCTGCAGCTGAATTTCGGCGCCATTTTGAACATATCCAAAAACTAAGGCAGGTCGAAAAAAATCCATGAGTTATCCTCCTTGATTAAAATGGCGGCATTTCCGTTTTGAAAACTGGTGTTCAGTTTCATTCGGACGCCATGTTGAAAGTGAAATTCAGCCAGGTCTTATGGTAGGAAGTAAACCCGAGTTATGGGCCTTGATTTATTCAAAATGGCGGATGGCATTGCATGCAGAGAACTGCGAAGCATTTCCAGTCCAATTCGGGCGCCATGTTGGAAATTTCATTCAAACAGGCAAGTTTAATAGTATAAAGCAGAGTAACCAGATCTGATTTATTCAAAATGGCGGCATTTAACTCTGCACACTGCAGCTGAATTTCGGCGCCGTTTTGAACATATCCAAAAACTAAGGCAGCTCTAAAAAAATCCATGAGTTATGCTCCTTGATTAAAATGGCGGCATTTCCGTTTTGAAAACTGGTGTTCAGTTTCATTCGGACGCCATGTTGAAAGTGAAATTCAGCCAGGTCTTATGGTAGGAAGTAAATCCGAGTTATGGGCCTTGATTTATTCAAAATGGCGGCATTCAACTCTGCACTCTGCAGCTGAATTTCGGCGCCATTTTGAACATATCCAAAAACTAAGGCAGGTCGAAAAAAATCCATGAGTTATCCTCCTTGATTAAAATGGCGGCATTTCCGTTTTGAAAACTGGTGTTCAGTTTCATTCGGACGCCATGTTGAAAGTGAAATTCAGCCAGGTCTTATGGTAGGAAGTAAATCCGAGTTATGGGCCTTGATTTATTCAAAATGGCGGCATTCAACTCTGCACTCTGCAGCTGAATTTCGGCGCCATTTTGAACATATCCAAAAACTAAGGCAGGTCGAAAAAAATCCATGAGTTATCCTCCTTGATTAAAATGGCGGCATTTCCGTTTTGAAAACTGGTGTTCAGTTTCATTCGGACGCCATGTTGAAAGTGAAATTCAGCCAGGTCTTATGGTAGGAAGTAAACCCGAGTTATGGGCCTTGATTTATTCAAAATGGCGGATGGCATTGCTTGCAGAGAACTGCGAAGCATTTCCAGTCCAATTCGGGCGCCATGTTGGAAATTTCATTCAAACAGGCAAGTTTAATAGTATAAAGCAGAGTAACCAGATCTGATTTATTCAAAATGGCGGCATTTAACTCTGCACACTGCAGCTGAATTTCGGCGCCGTTTTGAACATATCCAAAAACTAAGGCAGCTCTAAAAAAAATCCATGAGTTATGCTCCTTGATTAAAATGGCGGCATTTCCGTTTTGAAAACTGGTGTTCAGTTTCATTCGGACGCCATGTTGAAAGTGAAATTCAGCCAGGTCTTATGGTAGGAAGTAAATCCGAGTTATGGGCCTTGATTTATTCAAAATGGCGGCATTCAACTCTGCACTCTGCAGCTGAATTTCGGCGCCATTTTGAACATATCCAAAAACTAAGGCAGGTCGAAAAAAATCCATGAGTTATCCTCCTTGATTAAAATGGCGGCATTTCCGTTTTGAAAACTGGTGTTCAGTTTCATTCGGACGCCATGTTGAAAGTGAAATTCAGCCAGGTCTTATGGTAGGAAGTAAACCCGAGTTATGGGCCTTGATTTATTCAAAATGGCGGATGGCATTGCATGCAGAGAACTGCGAAGCATTTCCAGTCCAATTCGGGCGCCATGTTGGAAATTTCATTCAAACAGGCAAGTTTAATAGTATAAAGCAGAGTAACCAGATCTGATTTATTCAAAATGGCGGCATTTAACTCTGCACACTGCAGCTGAATTTCGGCGCCGTTTTGAACATATCCAAAAACTAAGGCAGCTCTAAAAAAATCCATGAGTTATGCTCCTTGATTAAAATGGCGGCATTTCCGTTTTGAAAACTGGTGTTCAGTTTCATTCGGACGCCATGTTGAAAGTGAAATTCAGCCAGGTCTTATGGTAGGAAGTAAATCCGAGTTATGGGCCTTGATTTATTCAAAATGGCGGCATTCAACTCTGCACTCTGCAGCTGAATTTCGGCGCCATTTTGAACATATCCAAAAACTAAGGCAGGTCGAAAAAAATCCATGAGTTATCCTCCTTGATTAAAATGGCGGCATTTCCGTTTTGAAAACTGGTGTTCAGTTTCATTCGGACGCCATGTTGAAAGTGAAATTCAGCCAGGTCTTATGGTAGGAAGTAAATCCGAGTTATGGGCCTTGATTTATTCAAAATGGCGGCATTCAACTCTGCACTCTGCAGCTGAATTTCGGCGCCATTTTGAACATATCCAAAAACTAAGGCAGGTCGAAAAAAATCCATGAGTTATCCTCCTTGATTAAAATGGCGGCATTTCCGTTTTGAAAACTGGTGTTCAGTTTCATTCGGACGCCATGTTGAAAGTGAAATTCAGCCAGGTCTTATGGTAGGAAGTAAACCCGAGTTATGGGCCTTGATTTATTCAAAATGGCGGATGGCATTGCTTGCAGAGAACTGCGAAGCATTTCCAGTCCAATTCGGGCGCCATGTTGGAAATTTCATTCAAACAGGCAAGTTTAATAGTATAAAGCAGAGTAACCAGATCTGATTTATTCAAAATGGCGGCATTTAACTCTGCACACTGCAGCTGAATTTCGGCGCCGTTTTGAACATATCCAAAAACTAAGGCAGCTCTAAAAAAAATCCATGAGTTATGCTCCTTGATTAAAATGGCGGCATTTCCGTTTTGAAAACTGGTGTTCAGTTTCATTCGGACGCCATGTTGAAAGTGAAATTCAGCCAGGTCTTATGGTAGGAAGTAAATCCGAGTTATGGGCCTTGATTTATTCAAAATGGCGGCATTCAACTCTGCACTCTGCAGCTGAATTTCGGCGCCATTTTGAACATATCCAAAAACTAAGGCAGGTCGAAAAAAATCCATGAGTTATCCTCCTTGATTAAAATGGCGGCATTTCCGTTTTGAAAACTGGTGTTCAGTTTCATTCGGACGCCATGTTGAAAGTGAAATTCAGCCAGGTCTTATGGTAGGAAGTAAACCCGAGTTATGGGCCTTGATTTATTCAAAATGGCGGATGGCATTGCATGCAGAGAACTGCGAAGCATTTCCAGTCCAATTCGGGCGCCATGTTGGAAATTTCATTCAAACAGGCAAGTTTAATAGTATAAAGCAGAGTAACCAGATCTGATTTATTCAAAATGGCGGCATTTAACTCTGCACACTGCAGCTGAATTTCGGCGCCGTTTTGAACATATCCAAAAACTAAGGCAGCTCTCAAAAAATCCATGAGTTATGCTCCTTGATTAAAATGGCGGCATTTCCGTTTTGAAAACTGGTGTTCAGTTTCATTCGGACGCCATGTTGAAAGTGAAATTCAGCCAGGTCTTATGGTAGGAAGTAAATCCGAGTTATGGGCCTTGATTTATTCAAAATGGCGGCATTCAACTCTGCACTCTGCAGCTGAATTTCGGCGCCATTTTGAACATATCCAAAAACTAAGGCAGGTCGAAAAAAATCCATGAGTTATCCTCCTTGATTAAAATGGCGGCATTTCCGTTTTGAAAACTGGTGTTCAGTTTCATTCGGACGCCATGTTGAAAGTGAAATTCAGCCAGGTCTTATGGTAGGAAGTAAATCCGAGTTATGGGCCTTGATTTATTCAAAATGGCGGCATTCAACTCTGCACTCTGCAGCTGAATTTCGGCGCCATTTTGAACATATCCAAAAACTAAGGCAGGTCGAAAAAAATCCATGAGTTATCCTCCTTGATTAA
This sequence comes from Pictodentalium vernedei, assembly GCA_031216915.1. Lineage (NCBI taxonomy): Eukaryota > Metazoa > Mollusca > Scaphopoda > Dentaliida > Dentaliidae > Pictodentalium > Pictodentalium vernedei. The sequence goes on from CM062291.1 coordinate 103,035,942, forward strand.
AATGGCGGCATTTCCGTTTTGAAAACTGGTGTTCAGTTTCATTCGGACGCCATGTTGAAAGTGAAATTCAGCCAGGTCTTATGGTAGGAAGTAAACCCGAGTTATGGGCCTTGATTTATTCAAAATGGCGGATGGCATTGCTTGCAGAGAACTGCGAAGCATTTCCAGTCCAATTCGGGCGCCATGTTGGAAATTTCATTCAAACAGGCAAGTTTAATAGTATAAAGCAGAGTAACCAGATCTGATTTATTCAAAATGGCGGCATTTAACTCTGCACACTGCAGCTGAATTTCGGCGCCGTTTTGAACATATCCAAAAACTAAGGCAGCTCTAAAAAAAAATCCATGAGTTATGCTCCTTGATTAAAATGGCGGCATTTCCGTTTTGAAAACTGGTGTTCAGTTTCATTCGGACGCCATGTTGAAAGTGAAATTCAGCCAGGTCTTATGGTAGGAAGTAAATCCGAGTTATGGGCCTTGATTTATTCAAAATGGCGGCATTCAACTCTGCACTCTGCAGCTGAATTTCGGCGCCATTTTGAACATATCCAAAAACTAAGGCAGGTCGAAAAAAATCCATGAGTTATCCTCCTTGATTAAAATGGCGGCATTTCCGTTTTGAAAACTGGTGTTCAGTTTCATTCGGACGCCATGTTGAAAGTGAAATTCAGCCAGGTCTTATGGTAGGAAGTAAACCCGAGTTATGGGCCTTGATTTATTCAAAATGGCGGATGGCATTGCATGCAGAGAACTGCGAAGCATTTCCAGTCCAATTCGGGCGCCATGTTGGAAATTTCATTCAAACAGGCAAGTTTAATAGTATAAAGCAGAGTAACCAGATCTGATTTATTCAAAATGGCGGCATTTAACTCTGCACACTGCAGCTGAATTTCGGCGCCGTTTTGAACATATCCAAAAACTAAGGCAGCTCTAAAAAAATCCATGAGTTATGCTCCTTGATTAAAATGGCGGCATTTCCGTTTTGAAAACTGGTGTTCAGTTTCATTCGGACGCCATGTTGAAAGTGAAATTCAGCCAGGTCTTATGGTAGGAAGTAAATCCGAGTTATGGGCCTTGATTTATTCAAAATGGCGGCATTCAACTCTGCACTCTGCAGCTGAATTTCGGCGCCATTTTGAACATATCCAAAAACTAAGGCAGGTCGAAAAAAATCCATGAGTTATCCTCCTTGATTAAAATGGCGGCATTTCCGTTTTGAAAACTGGTGTTCAGTTTCATTCGGACGCCATGTTGAAAGTGAAATTCAGCCAGGTCTTATGGTAGGAAGTAAATCCGAGTTATGGGCCTTGATTTATTCAAAATGGCGGCATTCAACTCTGCACTCTGCAGCTGAATTTCGGCGCCATTTTGAACATATCCAAAAACTAAGGCAGGTCGAAAAAAATCCATGAGTTATCCTCCTTGATTAAAATGGCGGCATTTCCGTTTTGAAAACTGGTGTTCAGTTTCATTCGGACGCCATGTTGAAAGTGAAATTCAGCCAGGTCTTATGGTAGGAAGTAAACCCGAGTTATGGGCCTTGATTTATTCAAAATGGCGGATGGCATTGCTTGCAGAGAACTGCGAAGCATTTCCAGTCCAATTCGGGCGCCATGTTGGAAATTTCATTCAAACAGGCAAGTTTAATAGTATAAAGCAGAGTAACCAGATCTGATTTATTCAAAATGGCGGCATTTAACTCTGCACACTGCAGCTGAATTTCGGCGCCGTTTTGAACATATCCAAAAACTAAGGCAGCTCTAAAAAAAATCCATGAGTTATGCTCCTTGATTAAAATGGCGGCATTTCCGTTTTGAAAACTGGTGTTCAGTTTCATTCGGACGCCATGTTGAAAGTGAAATTCAGCCAGGTCTTATGGTAGGAAGTAAATCCGAGTTATGGGCCTTGATTTATTCAAAATGGCGGCATTCAACTCTGCACTCTGCAGCTGAATTTCGGCGCCATTTTGAACATATCCAAAAACTAAGGCAGGTCGAAAAAAATCCATGAGTTATCCTCCTTGATTAAAATGGCGGCATTTCCGTTTTGAAAACTGGTGTTCAGTTTCATTCGGACGCCATGTTGAAAGTGAAATTCAGCCAGGTCTTATGGTAGGAAGTAAACCCGAGTTATGGGCCTTGATTTATTCAAAATGGCGGATGGCATTGCTTGCAGAGAACTGCGAAGCATTTCCAGTCCAATTCGGGCGCCATGTTGGAAATTTCATTCAAACAGGCAAGTTTAATAGTATAAAGCAGAGTAACCAGATCTGATTTATTCAAAATGGCGGCATTTAACTCTGCACACTGCAGCTGAATTTCGGCGCCGTTTTGAACATATCCAAAAACTAAGGCAGCTCTAAAAAAAATCCATGAGTTATGCTCCTTGATTAAAATGGCGGCATTTCCGTTTTGAAAACTGGTGTTCAGTTTCATTCGGACGCCATGTTGAAAGTGAAATTCAGCCAGGTCTTATGGTAGGAAGTAAATCCGAGTTATGGGCCTTGATTTATTCAAAATGGCGGCATTCAACTCTGCACTCTGCAGCTGAATTTCGGCGCCATTTTGAACATATCCAAAAACTAAGGCAGGTCGAAAAAAATCCATGAGTTATCCTCCTTGATTAAAATGGCGGCATTTCCGTTTTGAAAACTGGTGTTCAGTTTCATTCGGACGCCATGTTGAAAGTGAAATTCAGCCAGGTCTTATGGTAGGAAGTAAATCCGAGTTATGGGCCTTGATTTATTCAAAATGGCGGCATTCAACTCTGCACTCTGCAGCTGAATTTCGGCGCCATTTTGAACATATCCAAAAACTAAGGCAGGTCGAAAAAAATCCATGAGTTATCCTCCTTGATTAAAATGGCGGCATTTCCGTTTTGAAAACTGGTGTTCAGTTTCATTCGGACGCCATGTTGAAAGTGAAATTCAGCCAGGTCTTATGGTAGGAAGTAAACCCGAGTTATGGGCCTTGATTTATTCAAAATGGCGGATGGCATTGCTTGCAGAGAACTGCGAAGCATTTCCAGTCCAATTCGGGCGCCATGTTGGAAATTTCATTCAAACAGGCAAGTTTAATAGTATAAAGCAGAGTAACCAGATCTGATTTATTCAAAATGGCGGCATTTAACTCTGCACACTGCAGCTGAATTTCGGCGCCGTTTTGAACATATCCAAAAACTAAGGCAGCTCTAAAAAAAATCCATGAGTTATGCTCCTTGATTAAAATGGCGGCATTTCCGTTTTGAAAACTGGTGTTCAGTTTCATTCGGACGCCATGTTGAAAGTGAAATTCAGCCAGGTCTTATGGTAGGAAGTAAATCCGAGTTATGGGCCTTGATTTATTCAAAATGGCGGCATTCAACTCTGCACTCTGCAGCTGAATTTCGGCGCCATTTTGAACATATCCAAAAACTAAGGCAGGTCGAAAAAAATCCATGAGTTATCCTCCTTGATTAAAATGGCGGCATTTCCGTTTTGAAAACTGGTGTTCAGTTTCATTCGGACGCCATGTTGAAAGTGAAATTCAGCCAGGTCTTATGGTAGGAAGTAAATCCGAGTTATGGGCCTTGATTTATTCAAAATGGCGGCATTCAACTCTGCACTCTGCAGCTGAATTTCGGCGCCATTTTGAACATATCCAAAAACTAAGGCAGGTCGAAAAAAATCCATGAGTTATCCTCCTTGATTAAAATGGCGGCATTTCCGTTTTGAAAACTGGTGTTCAGTTTCATTCGGACGCCATGTTGAAAGTGAAATTCAGCCAGGTCTTATGGTAGGAAGTAAACCCGAGTTATGGGCCTTGATTTATTCAAAATGGCGGATGGCATTGCTTGCAGAGAACTGCGAAGCATTTCCAGTCCAATTCGGGCGCCATGTTGGAAATTTCATTCAAACAGGCAAGTTTAATAGTATAAAGCAGAGTAACCAGATCTGATTTATTCAAAATGGCGGCATTTAACTCTGCACACTGCAGCTGAATTTCGGCGCCGTTTTGAACATATCCAAAAACTAAGGCAGCTCTAAAAAAAATCCATGAGTTATGCTCCTTGATTAAAATGGCGGCATTTCCGTTTTGAAAACTGGTGTTCAGTTTCATTCGGACGCCATGTTGAAAGTGAAATTCAGCCAGGTCTTATGGTAGGAAGTAAATCCGAGTTATGGGCCTTGATTTATTCAAAATGGCGGCATTCAACTCTGCACTCTGCAGCTGAATTTCGGCGCCATTTTGAACATATCCAAAAACTAAGGCAGGTCGAAAAAAATCCATGAGTTATCCTCCTTGATTAAAATGGCGGCATTTCCGTTTTGAAAACTGGTGTTCAGTTTCATTCGGACGCCATGTTGAAAGTGAAATTCAGCCAGGTCTTATGGTAGGAAGTAAACCCGAGTTATGGGCCTTGATTTATTCAAAATGGCGGATGGCATTGCATGCAGAGAACTGCGAAGCATTTCCAGTCCAATTCGGGCGCCATGTTGGAAATTTCATTCAAACAGGCAAGTTTAATAGTATAAAGCAGAGTAACCAGATCTGATTTATTCAAAATGGCGGCATTTAACTCTGCACACTGCAGCTGAATTTCGGCGCCGTTTTGAACATATCCAAAAACTAAGGCAGCTCTAAAAAAATCCATGAGTTATGCTCCTTGATTAAAATGGCGGCATTTCCGTTTTGAAAACTGGTGTTCAGTTTCATTCGGACGCCATGTTGAAAGTGAAATTCAGCCAGGTCTTATGGTAGGAAGTAAATCCGAGTTATGGGCCTTGATTTATTCAAAATGGCGGCATTCAACTCTGCACTCTGCAGCTGAATTTCGGCGCCATTTTGAACATATCCAAAAACTAAGGCAGGTCGAAAAAAATCCATGAGTTATCCTCCTTGATTAAAATGGCGGCATTTCCGTTTTGAAAACTGGTGTTCAGTTTCATTCGGACGCCATGTTGAAAGTGAAATTCAGCCAGGTCTTATGGTAGGAAGTAAATCCGAGTTATGGGCCTTGATTTATTCAAAATGGCGGCATTCAACTCTGCACTCTGCAGCTGAATTTCGGCGCCATTTTGAACATATCCAAAAACTAAGGCAGGTCGAAAAAAATCCATGAGTTATCCTCCTTGATTAAAATGGCGGCATTTCCGTTTTGAAAACTGGTGTTCAGTTTCATTCGGACGCCATGTTGAAAGTGAAATTCAGCCAGGTCTTATGGTAGGAAGTAAACCCGAGTTATGGGCCTTGATTTATTCAAAATGGCGGATGGCATTGCTTGCAGAGAACTGCGAAGCATTTCCAGTCCAATTCGGGCGCCATGTTGGAAATTTCATTCAAACAGGCAAGTTTAATAGTATAAAGCAGAGTAACCAGATCTGATTTATTCAAAATGGCGGCATTTAACTCTGCACACTGCAGCTGAATTTCGGCGCCGTTTTGAACATATCCAAAAACTAAGGCAGCTCTAAAAAAAATCCATGAGTTATGCTCCTTGATTAAAATGGCGGCATTTCCGTTTTGAAAACTGGTGTTCAGTTTCATTCGGACGCCATGTTGAAAGTGAAATTCAGCCAGGTCTTATGGTAGGAAGTAAATCCGAGTTATGGGCCTTGATTTATTCAAAATGGCGGCATTCAACTCTGCACTCTGCAGCTGAATTTCGGCGCCATTTTGAACATATCCAAAAACTAAGGCAGGTCGAAAAAAATCCATGAGTTATCCTCCTTGATTAAAATGGCGGCATTTCCGTTTTGAAAACTGGTGTTCAGTTTCATTCGGACGCCATGTTGAAAGTGAAATTCAGCCAGGTCTTATGGTAGGAAGTAAACCCGAGTTATGGGCCTTGATTTATTCAAAATGGCGGATGGCATTGCATGCAGAGAACTGCGAAGCATTTCCAGTCCAATTCGGGCGCCATGTTGGAAATTTCATTCAAACAGGCAAGTTTAATAGTATAAAGCAGAGTAACCAGATCTGATTTATTCAAAATGGCGGCATTTAACTCTGCACACTGCAGCTGAATTTCGGCGCCGTTTTGAACATATCCAAAAACTAAGGCAGCTCTAAAAAAATCCATGAGTTATGCTCCTTGATTAAAATGGCGGCATTTCCGTTTTGAAAACTGGTGTTCAGTTTCATTCGGACGCCATGTTGAAAGTGAAATTCAGCCAGGTCTTATGGTAGGAAGTAAATCCGAGTTATGGGCCTTGATTTATTCAAAATGGCGGCATTCAACTCTGCACTCTGCAGCTGAATTTCGGCGCCATTTTGAACATATCCAAAAACTAAGGCAGGTCGAAAAAAATCCATGAGTTATCCTCCTTGATTAAAATGGCGGCATTTCCGTTTTGAAAACTGGTGTTCAGTTTCATTCGGACGCCATGTTGAAAGTGAAATTCAGCCAGGTCTTATGGTAGGAAGTAAATCCGAGTTATGGGCCTTGATTTATTCAAAATGGCGGCATTCAACTCTGCACTCTGCAGCTGAATTTCGGCGCCATTTTGAACATATCCAAAAACTAAGGCAGGTCGAAAAAAATCCATGAGTTATCCTCCTTGATTAAAATGGCGGCATTTCCGTTTTGAAAACTGGTGTTCAGTTTCATTCGGACGCCATGTTGAAAGTGAAATTCAGCCAGGTCTTATGGTAGGAAGTAAACCCGAGTTATGGGCCTTGATTTATTCAAAATGGCGGATGGCATTGCTTGCAGAGAACTGCGAAGCATTTCCAGTCCAATTCGGGCGCCATGTTGGAAATTTCATTCAAACAGGCAAGTTTAATAGTATAAAGCAGAGTAACCAGATCTGATTTATTCAAAATGGCGGCATTTAACTCTGCACACTGCAGCTGAATTTCGGCGCCGTTTTGAACATATCCAAAAACTAAGGCAGCTCTAAAAAAAATCCATGAGTTATGCTCCTTGATTAAAATGGCGGCATTTCCGTTTTGAAAACTGGTGTTCAGTTTCATTCGGACGCCATGTTGAAAGTGAAATTCAGCCAGGTCTTATGGTAGGAAGTAAATCCGAGTTATGGGCCTTGATTTATTCAAAATGGCGGCATTCAACTCTGCACTCTGCAGCTGAATTTCGGCGCCATTTTGAACATATCCAAAAACTAAGGCAGGTCGAAAAAAATCCATGAGTTATCCTCCTTGATTAAAATGGCGGCATTTCCGTTTTGAAAACTGGTGTTCAGTTTCATTCGGACGCCATGTTGAAAGTGAAATTCAGCCAGGTCTTATGGTAGGAAGTAAACCCGAGTTATGGGCCTTGATTTATTCAAAATGGCGGATGGCATTGCATGCAGAGAACTGCGAAGCATTTCCAGTCCAATTCGGGCGCCATGTTGGAAATTTCATTCAAACAGGCAAGTTTAATAGTATAAAGCAGAGTAACCAGATCTGATTTATTCAAAATGGCGGCATTTAACTCTGCACACTGCAGCTGAATTTCGGCGCCGTTTTGAACATATCCAAAAACTAAGGCAGCTCTAAAAAAATCCATGAGTTATGCTCCTTGATTAAAATGGCGGCATTTCCGTTTTGAAAACTGGTGTTCAGTTTCATTCGGACGCCATGTTGAAAGTGAAATTCAGCCAGGTCTTATGGTAGGAAGTAAATCCGAGTTATGGGCCTTGATTTATTCAAAATGGCGGCATTCAACTCTGCACTCTGCAGCTGAATTTCGGCGCCATTTTGAACATATCCAAAAACTAAGGCAGGTCGAAAAAAATCCATGAGTTATCCTCCTTGATTAAAATGGCGGCATTTCCGTTTTGAAAACTGGTGTTCAGTTTCATTCGGACGCCATGTTGAAAGTGAAATTCAGCCAGGTCTTATGGTAGGAAGTAAATCCGAGTTATGGGCCTTGATTTATTCAAAATGGCGGCATTCAACTCTGCACTCTGCAGCTGAATTTCGGCGCCATTTTGAACATATCCAAAAACTAAGGCAGGTCGAAAAAAATCCATGAGTTATCCTCCTTGATTAAAATGGCGGCATTTCCGTTTTGAAAACTGGTGTTCAGTTTCATTCGGACGCCATGTTGAAAGTGAAATTCAGCCAGGTCTTATGGTAGGAAGTAAACCCGAGTTATGGGCCTTGATTTATTCAAAATGGCGGATGGCATTGCTTGCAGAGAACTGCGAAGCATTTCCAGTCCAATTCGGGCGCCATGTTGGAAATTTCATTCAAACAGGCAAGTTTAATAGTATAAAGCAGAGTAACCAGATCTGATTTATTCAAAATGGCGGCATTTAACTCTGCACACTGCAGCTGAATTTCGGCGCCGTTTTGAACATATCCAAAAACTAAGGCAGCTCTAAAAAAAATCCATGAGTTATGCTCCTTGATTAAAATGGCGGCATTTCCGTTTTGAAAACTGGTGTTCAGTTTCATTCGGACGCCATGTTGAAAGTGAAATTCAGCCAGGTCTTATGGTAGGAAGTAAATCCGAGTTATGGGCCTTGATTTATTCAAAATGGCGGCATTCAACTCTGCACTCTGCAGCTGAATTTCGGCGCCATTTTGAACATATCCAAAAACTAAGGCAGGTCGAAAAAAATCCATGAGTTATCCTCCTTGATTAAAATGGCGGCATTTCCGTTTTGAAAACTGGTGTTCAGTTTCATTCGGACGCCATGTTGAAAGTGAAATTCAGCCAGGTCTTATGGTAGGAAGTAAACCCGAGTTATGGGCCTTGATTTATTCAAAATGGCGGATGGCATTGCATGCAGAGAACTGCGAAGCATTTCCAGTCCAATTCGGGCGCCATGTTGGAAATTTCATTCAAACAGGCAAGTTTAATAGTATAAAGCAGAGTAACCAGATCTGATTTATTCAAAATGGCGGCATTTAACTCTGCACACTGCAGCTGAATTTCGGCGCCGTTTTGAACATATCCAAAAACTAAGGCAGCTCTAAAAAAATCCATGAGTTATGCTCCTTGATTAAAATGGCGGCATTTCGTTTTGAAAACTGGTGTTCAGTTTCATTCGGACGCCATGTTGAAAGTGAAATTCAGCCAGGTCTTATGGTAGGAAGTAAATCCGAGTTATGGGCCTTGATTTATTCAAAATGGCGGCATTCAACTCTGCACTCTGCAGCTGAATTTCGGCGCCATTTTGAACATATCCAAAAACTAAGGCAGGTCGAAAAAAATCCATGAGTTATCCTCCTTGATTAAAATGGCGGCATTTCCGTTTTGAAAACTGGTGTTCAGTTTCATTCGGACGCCATGTTGAAAGTGAAATTCAGCCAGGTCTTATGGTAGGAAGTAAATCCGAGTTATGGGCCTTGATTTATTCAAAATGGCGGCATTCAACTCTGCACTCTGCAGCTGAATTTCGGCGCCATTTTGAACATATCCAAAAACTAAGGCAGGTCGAAAAAAATCCATGAGTTATCCTCCTTGATTAAAATGGCGGCATTTCCGTTTTGAAAACTGGTGTTCAGTTTCATTCGGACGCCATGTTGAAAGTGAAATTCAGCCAGGTCTTATGGTAGGAAGTAAACCCGAGTTATGGGCCTTGATTTATTCAAAATGGCGGATGGCATTGCTTGCAGAGAACTGCGAAGCATTTCCAGTCCAATTCGGGCGCCATGTTGGAAATTTCATTCAAACAGGCAAGTTTAATAGTATAAAGCAGAGTAACCAGATCTGATTTATTCAAAATGGCGGCATTTAACTCTGCACACTGCAGCTGAATTTCGGCGCCGTTTTGAACATATCCAAAAACTAAGGCAGCTCTAAAAAAAATCCATGAGTTATGCTCCTTGATTAAAATGGCGGCATTTCCGTTTTGAAAACTGGTGTTCAGTTTCATTCGGACGCCATGTTGAAAGTGAAATTCAGCCAGGTCTTATGGTAGGAAGTAAATCCGAGTTATGGGCCTTGATTTATTCAAAATGGCGGCATTCAACTCTGCACTCTGCAGCTGAATTTCGGCGCCATTTTGAACATATCCAAAAACTAAGGCAGGTCGAAAAAAATCCATGAGTTATCCTCCTTGATTAAAATGGCGGCATTTCCGTTTTGAAAACTGGTGTTCAGTTTCATTCGGACGCCATGTTGAAAGTGAAATTCAGCCAGGTCTTATGGTAGGAAGTAAACCCGAGTTATGGGCCTTGATTTATTCAAAATGGCGGATGGCATTGCATGCAGAGAACTGCGAAGCATTTCCAGTCCAATTCGGGCGCCATGTTGGAAATTTCATTCAAACAGGCAAGTTTAATAGTATAAAGCAGAGTAACCAGATCTGATTTATTCAAAATGGCGGCATTTAACTCTGCACACTGCAGCTGAATTTCGGCGCCGTTTTGAACATATCCAAAAACTAAGGCAGCTCTAAAAAAAATCCATGAGTTATGCTCCTTGATTAAAATGGCGGCATTTCCGTTTTGAAAACTGGTGTTCAGTTTCATTCGGACGCCATGTTGAAAGTGAAATTCAGCCAGGTCTTATGGTAGGAAGTAAATCCGAGTTATGGGCCTTGATTTATTCAAAATGGCGGCATTCAACTCTGCACTCTGCAGCTGAATTTCGGCGCCATTTTGAACATATCCAAAAACTAAGGCAGGTCGAAAAAAATCCATGAGTTATCCTCCTTGATTAAAATGGCGGCATTTCCGTTTTGAAAACTGGTGTTCAGTTTCATTCGGACGCCATGTTGAAAGTGAAATTCAGCCAGGTCTTATGGTAGGAAGTAAATCCGAGTTATGGGCCTTGATTTATTCAAAATGGCGGCATTCAACTCTGCACTCTGCAGCTGAATTTCGGCGCCATTTTGAACATATCCAAAAACTAAGGCAGGTCGAAAAAAATCCATGAGTTATCCTCCTTGATTAAAATGGCGGCATTTCCGTTTTGAAAACTGGTGTTCAGTTTCATTCGGACGCCATGTTGAAAGTGAAATTCAGCCAGGTCTTATGGTAGGAAGTAAACCCGAGTTATGGGCCTTGATTTATTCAAAATGGCGGATGGCATTGCTTGCAGAGAACTGCGAAGCATTTCCAGTCCAATTCGGGCGCCATGTTGGAAATTTCATTCAAACAGGCAAGTTTAATAGTATAAAGCAGAGTAACCAGATCTGATTTATTCAAAATGGCGGCATTTAACTCTGCACACTGCAGCTGAATTTCGGCGCCGTTTTGAACATATCCAAAAACTAAGGCAGCTCTAAAAAAAATCCATGAGTTATGCTCCTTGATTAAAATGGCGGCATTTCCGTTTTGAAAACTGGTGTTCAGTTTCATTCGGACGCCATGTTGAAAGTGAAATTCAGCCAGGTCTTATGGTAGGAAGTAAATCCGAGTTATGGGCCTTGATTTATTCAAAATGGCGGCATTCAACTCTGCACTCTGCAGCTGAATTTCGGCGCCATTTTGAACATATCCAAAAACTAAGGCAGGTCGAAAAAAATCCATGAGTTATCCTCCTTGATTAAAATGGCGGCATTTCCGTTTTGAAAACTGGTGTTCAGTTTCATTCGGACGCCATGTTGAAAGTGAAATTCAGCCAGGTCTTATGGTAGGAAGTAAACCCGAGTTATGGGCCTTGATTTATTCAAAATGGCGGATGGCATTGCATGCAGAGAACTGCGAAGCATTTCCAGTCCAATTCGGGCGCCATGTTGGAAATTTCATTCAAACAGGCAAGTTTAATAGTATAAAGCAGAGTAACCAGATCTGATTTATTCAAAATGGCGGCATTTAACTCTGCACACTGCAGCTGAATTTCGGCGCCGTTTTGAACATATCCAAAAACTAAGGCAGCTCTAAAAAAATCCATGAGTTATGCTCCTTGATTAAAATGGCGGCATTTCCGTTTTGAAAACTGGTGTTCAGTTTCATTCGGACGCCATGTTGAAAGTGAAATTCAGCCAGGTCTTATGGTAGGAAGTAAATCCGAGTTATGGGCCTTGATTTATTCAAAATGGCGGCATTCAACTCTGCACTCTGCAGCTGAATTTCGGCGCCATTTTGAACATATCCAAAAACTAAGGCAGGTCGAAAAAAATCCATGAGTTTATCCTCCTTGATTAAAATGGCGGCATTTCCGTTTTGAAAACTGGTGTTCAGTTTCATTCGGACGCCATGTTGAAAGTGAAATTCAGCCAGGTCTTATGGTAGGAAGTAAATCCGAGTTATGGGCCTTGATTTATTCAAAATGGCGGCATTCAACTCTGCACTCTGCAGCTGAATTTCGGCGCCATTTTGAACATATCCAAAAACTAAGGCAGGTCGAAAAAAATCCATGAGTTATCCTCCTTGATTAAAATGGCGGCATTTCCGTTTTGAAAACTGGTGTTCAGTTTCATTCGGACGCCATGTTGAAAGTGAAATTCAGCCAGGTCTTATGGTAGGAAGTAAACCCGAGTTATGGGCCTTGATTTATTCAAAATGGCGGATGGCATTGCTTGCAGAGAACTGCGAAGCATTTCCAGTCCAATTCGGGCGCCATGTTGGAAATTTCATTCAAACAGGCAAGTTTAATAGTATAAAGCAGAGTAACCAGATCTGATTTATTCAAAATGGCGGCAATTAACTCTGCACACTGCAGCTGAATTTCGGCGCCGTTTTGAACATATCCAAAAACTAAGGCAGCTCTAAAAAAAATCCATGAGTTATGCTCCTTGATTAAAATGGCGGCATTTCCGTTTTGAAAACTGGTGTTCAGTTTCATTCGGACGCCATGTTGAAAGTGAAATTCAGCCAGGTCTTATGGTAGGAAGTAAATCCGAGTTATGGGCCTTGATTTATTCAAAATGGCGGCATTCAACTCTGCACTCTGCAGCTGAATTTCGGCGCCATTTTGAACATATCCAAAAACTAAGGCAGGTCGAAAAAAATCCATGAGTTATCCTCCTTGATTAAAATGGCGGCATTTCCGTTTTGAAAACTGGTGTTCAGTTTCATTCGGACGCCATGTTGAAAGTGAAATTC
>CM062291.1:103053966-103056466 GCA_031216915.1 Pictodentalium vernedei
GTGCTCTGTGGGCCCCCAAAATATGTGCCACTTTTGTTCCATAAGGCTCCCAAAAAGGGCTTTGTAGTTTTATGCTTTATAGTCTGTTATCGGTTTGTGTGAAATCTTTTTGTTAATGAAAGGGTCAATTAGCTCGGTATTCCAGAAATAAACATCTCCATCTCTCTCTCTCACAAACTATCTATATATCTCTCTATATCTCTATCTCTCTCTCTATCTCTCCCTCCCCCTCTCTCTTTCTCGCAAACTCCATCTCTCCATCTCTCTATCTCTCTCTACCTCTCTCTCGATCTCTCTCTGTCTCTCTATCCCTTTATCTATCTCTTTATCTCTATCTATCCTTCTCTCTCTATCTATATCTCTCTATCTCTACCCCTCTCTCTCTCTCCTCTCTCTCTTTCTCTCTGGGACGAGGTTGTTTTCTATCTCCCTCTCACAACCTCCCTATCTCTCTATCTCTCTCCTCTTTCTCTCTATCTATCTCTATATCTCTCTCGATCTCTATCTCTCTCTATATCTCTCTCCCGATTTTTATCTCTCTCTATTTATCTATCTCTATCTCTCTCTCTATATCTCTCTCTACCTCTATCTCTCTATCTCTATTTCTCTCTATATCCCTCTATATCTCTCTATCTCTAACTTTCTCTGTCTCACTCTCTTTCTTTCTATCTCTCTATATATCTGTCTATCTCTCTGTATCTCTCTCTCTCTCTCTTAGTTCTACAAAGTGACCCTAAAAAGGAAGGTAAATGTTTTTCTTATATGGGCCAATATCAGTTTTTCTCGCTTTTTATTAGCGAATTGGGCAATCTGCTTGGTATTCTCCAAATTTATAGAAGATGCCTTGGGAAGCATAGTGGTGCTCTGTGGGCCCCCAAAATATGCTCCACTTTTGTTCCATAAGGCACCCAAAAAGGGCTTTGTAGTTTTATGCTTTATAGTCTGTTATCGGTTTGTGTGAAATCTTTTTGTTAATGAAAGGGTCAATTAGCTCGGTATTCCAGAAATAAACATCTCCATCTCTCTCTCTCGCAAACTATATAGCTCTCTATATCTCTATATCTCTATCTCTCTCTCTCTCCCCCTCTCTCTTTCACGCAAACTCCAGCTCTCTACCTCTCTCTACCTCTCTCTCTCTATCTCTCTGTCTCTCTCTATCCCTTTATCTATCTCTTTATCTCTATCTATCCTTCTCTCTCTCTATATCTACCCCTCTCTCTCTCCTCTCTCTCTCTTTCTCTCTGGGACAAGGTTGTTTTCTATCTCCCTCTCACAAACTCTCTATCTCTCTCCTCTTTCTCTCTATCTATCTCTATATCTCTCTCTTGATCTGTATCTCTCTCTATATCTCTCTCTCAATGTCTATCTCTCTCTATTTATCTCTCTATCTCTATCTCTCTCTCTCTGTCTCTCTACCTCTATCTCTCTATCTCTATTTCTCTCTATACCCCTCTATATTTCTACCTTTCTCTGTCTTGCTCTATCTCTCTCTCTCTCTTTCTTTCTATCTCTCTCTCTCTCTGTCTCTCTCTCTCTCTGTCTCTCTCTCTCTCCATCTGTCTCTCTCTCCCTCTCTCTCTCTCTCTCTCTCTGTCTCTGTATCTCTGTATCTCTCTCTCTCTCTCTCTCTCTCTCTCTCTCTCTTAGATCTACAAAGTGACCCTAAAAAGGAAGGTAAATGTTTTTCTTATATGGGCCAATATCAGTTTTTCTCGCTTTTCATTAGCGAATTGGGCAATCTGCTTGGTATTCTCCAAATTTATAGAAGATGATTTGGGAAGCACAGTAGTGCTCTGTGAACCCCCAAAATTTGCGCCACTTTTGTTCCATAAGGCTCCCAAAAAGGGAGTATTATGCTTTATAGTCTATTATCGGTTTGTGTGAAATCTTGTTAATGAAAGGGTCAATTAGCTTGGTATTCCAGAAATAAACATCTCTATCTCTCTCTCTCTCTCTCTCTCTCTCTCTGTCTCTGTCTCTTCTCTCTCTCTCTCACAAACTCTCTATCTCTATATCCCTCTATCTCAAACTCTATCTCTATCTCTCACGCAAACTATCAATCTTATCTCTCTATCTCTCTCTATATGTATATCTCAATCTCTCTCTCTCTCTCTCTCTCTCTCTCTCTCTGTCTGCCTCTCTCTGTCTGTCAGTCTCTCTAACTCTATCTCTTGATATCTCTCTCTATCTCAATATACCTCTGTGTATGTCTCTCGATCTTTATCTATCTCTATCCCTCTCTCTCCCTCTCTCTCTCACACTCACGCACGCACGCACGCACGCACGCACGCACGCACGCACGCATGCACGCATGCACACACACACACACACACACACACACACACACACACACACACACACACACACACACACACACACACACACACACTCTATATCCCCTCTCAAACTCTCTACCTTTCTCTATCTGTCTCTCTCTCTCTCTCTCACTATCTCAAACTCTGTCTGTCTCTCTCTACCTCTTTTTATCTCTCCCTCTATA
>CM062291.1:103058966-103077209 GCA_031216915.1 Pictodentalium vernedei
CCTCTCTCTGTCTGTCTGCCTCTCTGTCTGTCAGTCTCTCTCTAACTCTATCTCTTGCTATCTCTCTCTATCTCTATACCTCTGTGTATGTCTCTCTATCCCTCTCTATCCCTCTCTTTCTCTCTCCTCTCTCTCTCTCTCACACACACACACACACACACACACACACACACACACACACACACACACACACACACACACACACACACACACACACAATCTATATCCCCTCTCAAACTCTCTACCTATCTCTCTCTGTCTCTCTGTCTGTCTGTCTGTCTGTCTGTCTCTCTCTCTCTCTCTCTCTATCTCAAACTCTGTCTGTCTCTCTCTACCTCTTTCTATCTCTCCCTCTATATCTCTCTCTCTCCATCTGTCTCTCTATCTCTAATTCTCTATCTCTCGCTATCTATCTCTATCTGTCTATATATCTCTCTGTATATGTCTCTCGATCTCTATCTATCTCCATCTAGCTCTCTCTATCTCTCTCTCTCTATCTCTATATCTCTTAGTTCCACAAAGTGACCCAAAAAAGGAAGGTAAATGTTTTTGTTATATGGGCTAATATAAGTTTTTCTCGCTGTTCATTAGCGAATTGGGCAATCTTCTTGGTATTCTCCAAATTTATAGAAGATGCCTTGGGAAGCATAGTGGTGCTCTGTGGGTCCCCAAAATATACGCTACTTTTGTTCCATAAGACTCCCAAAAAGGGCTTTGTAGTTGTATGCTTTATAGTCTGTTATTGGCTTGTGTGAAATCTTTTTGTTAGTGAAAGGGTCAATTAGCTCGGTATTCCAGAAATAAACACCTCTATATCTCTCTAGCAAACTCTCTCTCTCTCTCTCTCTCTCTCCCTCCCTCTCTCTATCTTTCTCTGGGATGAGGGAGGTTGTTTTCTATCTCTCACAAACTCTCTCTGTCTCTCTATATCTCTCCCTACCTCTCTCTATATATCTCTATCTCTCTATATATCTCTGTCTGCCTATCTCTCTATATATCTCTCTCTCTAGCTCTCTCTATCTATCTTTGTCTCTCTCTATCTCTTTCTGTCTTTCTATCTCTATCTACCTATCTATCTCGATTTCTCTATCTCTTGCTCTCTCTCTCTCTCTCTCTCTCTCTCTCACGCACGCACGCACGCACGCACGCCCGCACGCACGCACACACACACACACACACACAATCTCTCTCCCTCTCTATCCCTCTCTCCCTCTCGCTCTCGCTCTATCTACCTCCCCATCTCTCTATCTCTCACTATCTCTGTCTTTTGCTATCTCTATATCTCTCTCAGTCTCTATCTCTCTCTCTCTTGCTCTATCCCTCTCTCTCTTATTTCCACAAAGTGACCCCAAAAAAGGAAGGTAAATGTTTTTGTTATATGGGCTAAAATCAGTTTTTCTCGCTGTTCATTCGCCAATTGGGCAATCTGCTTGGTATTCTCCAGATTTATAGAAGATGCCTTGGGAAGCATAGTGGTGCTCTGTGGACCCCCAAAATATGTGCTACTTTTGTTCAATAAGGCTCCCAAAAAGGGCTTTGTAGTTGTATGCTTTATAGTCTGTTATTGGCTTGTGTGAAATCTTTTTGTTAGTGAAAGGGTCAATTAGCTCGGTATTCCAGAAATAAAAACACCTCTCTCTCTCTCTCTGGGATGAAGGAGGTTGTTTTCTATCTCTCACAAACTCTCTCTATCTCTCTATATCTCCCCCTACCTCTCTCTATATATCTCTCTCTATATATCTCTCTGTCTGCCTATCTCTCCATATATCTCTCTCTCTATCTCTCTATTTCTCTTTCTCTCTACCTCTCTAGCTCTCTCTATCTATCTTTGTCTCTCTCCATCTCTGTCTTTCTATCTCTTTCTATCTACCTATCTATCTCGATCTCTCTATCTCTTGCTCTCTCTCTCTCTTTCTGTCTCTGTCTGTCTGTCTCTCTCACACACACACACACACACACACACACACACACACACACACACACACACACACACAATCTCTCTCCCTCTCTATCCCTCTCTCTCTCTCGCTCTCGCTCCATCTACCTCCCCATCTCTCTATCTCTCACTATCTCTGTCTTTTGCTATCTCTATATCTCTCTCAGTCTCTATCTCTCTCTCTCTTGCTCTATCCCTCTCTCTCTTATTTCCACAAAGTGACCCCAAAAAAGGAAGGTAAATGTCTTTGTTATATGGGCTAAAATCAGTTTTTCTCGCTGTTCATTCGCTAATTGGGCAATCTGCTTGGTATTCTCCAGATTAATAGAAGATGCCTTGGGAAGCATAGTGGTGCTCTGCGGACCCCCAAAATATGTGCTTCTTTTGTTCCACAAGGCTCCCAAAAAGGGTTTTGTAGTTTTATGCTTTATAGTCTGTTATCGGTTTATGTGAAATCTTGTTAATGAAAGGGTCAATTAGCTCAGTATTCCAGAAATAAACACCTCTATCCCTCTCTTGCAAACTCTCTCTCTCTCTCTTTCTCTCCTCCTCCCCCCTCTCTCTCTCTCTCTCTCTCTCTCACACAAACTCCATCTTCCATCTATCTCTATCTATCTCTATCTCTCTCTATCTATCCCTTTATCTATCTCTTTGGGAGCGCGGTGGCTCAGTAGGTAGAGGTGCAGGCTGCAAGCTGAGAGGTCCTCGGTTCGAATCCCACCTGCGGCAACCGCGTTGTGTCCTTGGGCAAGACACTTCATCCCCATTGCCCGCGTGGGGGCACGGTGACGCCGTGTACTAAGGCGTACTGCACGTCGATGGTTCACCTGTCTTCAACATATCTAACCCTGCCTGTGCTGCAGTGCGGAGTTACGATGTTGGGGAGCTGACAGCTGCTCGTCGTTGCTCGGTGGTTCTCTCCGGGTACTCCGGCTTCCTCCACCCGTAAAACTGTCACGGTCATGATTAGCCATTGTGCATAAATATGTGACCTTAAACATCAATAAATAAATAAATATATATCTATCTCTTTATCTCTATCTATATCTCTCTATCTCTACCCCTCTCTCTCTCTCTCTCTCCTCTCCCACTATCTCTATTTCGATCTCTCTCTCTCTCTCTCTCTCTCTCCCTACCTCTATCTCTCCGTCTCTCTCTATCTCTCTCTCTTAGTTCCACAAAGTGACCCTAAAAAGGAAGGTAAATGTTTTTGTTACATGGGCTAATATCAGTTTTTCTCGCTTTTCATTAGCGAATTGGGCAATCTGCTTGGTATTCTCCAAATTTATAGAAGATGCCTTGGGAAGCATAGTGGTGCTCTGCGGGCCCCCAAAATATGCGCCACTTTTGTTCCATAAGGCTCCCAAAAAGGGTTCTGTAGTTTTATTCTTCATAGTCTATTATCGGTTTGTGTGAAATCTTGTTAATAAAAGGGTCAATTAGCTCGGTATTCTAGAAATAAACATCTCTATCTCTCTCTCTCTCTTGCAAACTATCTCTCTATCTCTATCCCTCTCTATATCTATCTCTCTCTCTTTCTCTCACAAACTCTCTCTCTCTCTCTCTCTCTCACACACAAACTCTCTCTCTCTCTCCTCCTCTCTCTCTCTCTCTCTCTCTCTCTCTCTCTGTCTCTCTTCTATCTCTATCTCTCTTGGTCTCTCTCTGTCTCTCTCTCTCTCTTAGTTCCACAAAGTGACCCAAAAAAGGAAGGTAAATGTTTTTGTTATATGGGCTAATATCAGTTTTTCTCGCTGTTCATTAGCGAATTGGGCAATCTGCTTGGTATTCTTGGTGCTCTGCGGGCCCCCAAAATATGCGCCAATTTTGTTCCATAAGCCTCCCAAAAAGGGTTCTGTAGTTTTATTCTTCATAGTCTATTATCGGTTGTAATGAAAGGGTCAAATAGCTCGGTATTTCAGAATTGAAAAGTAGGTGTCTTGCTAACCACAGTGGTTCTGTGCGGGCCTCCCATATTTTGCACCCTTCTGGGTCCACAAAGCGACCCAAAAAAGGAAGGGAAATATTTTTGTTATATGGGCTATTATCAATTTTTCTGTTTGTTCGTTCGAGAATTGGGCAATCTGCTTGGTATTCTCGAAATTTATAGAAGATGCCTTGGGAAGCATAGTGGTGCTGTGCGCCCCCCCCCCCCCCCCCCCCAAAACAAAATAAAAATAAAAATATGCACCACTTTTGTTCCATAAGGCTCCCAAAAAGGGTTCTGTAGTTTTATGCTTCATAGTCTATTATCGGTTTGTGTGAAATCTTGTTAGCGAAAGGGTCAATTAGCTCGGTATTCCAGAAATAAAAAGGTGTCTTGCTAACCAAAGTGGTTCCGTGCGGGCCCCCTAAATCGTGCACCCTTCTGGGTCCACAAAGCAACCCAAAAAAGGAAGGAAATATTTTTTGTTATCTCGGCTATTATCAGTTTTTCTCGCTGTTTGTAAGCGAATGGGGCAATCTGCTTGGTATTCTCCAAACTTATAGAAGATGCCTTAGGAAGCATAGTGGTGCTCTGCGGGCCCCCCAAAATATGCACCATTTTTGTTCCATAAGGCTCCCCAAAGGGTTTTTGACAGTTTGGTTGACAATCTATTTTCGATTTGTCTGTAAACTTGCTAGATAAAGCATCAATTAACTCGGTATTCCCAAATTAAACAGTAGGTGTCTTGATAATCGGTGATTCTGTGTGGGCCCCCCAAAGCATCCCAAAAATGGAAGGGAAATATTTTTCCTATATGGGCTATTATCAGTTTTTCTCGCTGTTTGTCAGTGGAAGGGGCAATCTCCTTGGTATTCTCCACATTTATAGATGGTGCCTTAAGAATCATAGTGGTGCTCTGCGGGCCCCCCAAAATATGCACCACTTTTGTTCCATAAGGCTCCCAAAAAGGGTTCTGTAGTATTATGCTTTATAGTATGTTATCGGTTTGTGTGAAATCTTGTCAGAGAAAGGTCAATTAGCCCGGTATTCCAGAAATAAGCAGTAGGCGTCTTTCTTACCACAGTGGCTCTGTGCGCCCCGCCCAAATTTTGCTCCCTTCTGGGTCCAGAAAGCAACCCAAAAAAGGAAGGGAAATATTTTTGTTATATGGGCTATTATCAGTTTTTCTGATTAATTGTTAGCAAAAGGGACAGTCTGCTTGGTGTTCTCCAGAGTAAAAGATAGGTCCTTGGGATGGATGTTGGTGCTTTGCGGGCCCCCACAAATTTGCACCCATTTTGTGCCATAAGGCTCCCAAGAGGGGTTCTGTGATTTTTGGATTTACAATCTATTATCGGTTTGTCTAAAATCTTGTTAGAGAAAGGGTCATTTAGCTCGGTATTCCCTAAATAGACAACAGGTGTCTTGCTGAGCACAGTGGTTCTGTGCACCCCCCCCCCTCCAATTGTGCACCCTTCCGGGTACACAGTGCATCCCAAAACGGAAGGAAAATGTCTTTGTTACATGGCCTGTTATCAGTTTTTTTCGCTGTTCGTTAGGGAATGGGGGCAATCTGCTTGGTATTCTCCAAATTTATAGAAGATGCCTTAGGAAGCATAGTGGTGATCTGCGGCTACCCCCCCCCCCCCCTCCTCCGAAATATGCACCACTTTTATTCCATTAGGCTCCCAAAAAGCAGTGGTTCTGTGCGGCCCCCCAAATTTTTTACCCTTCTGGGTCCACAAAGCAACCCAAAAAAGGAAGGGAATTGTTTTTTGTTACTTGGACTATTATCAATTTTTCTGACCGTTTGTTAGCAAAAGGGGCAATCTGTTTGGTTTTCTCCAGATATATAGATGGTGCTCTGGGAAGCATGGTGGTACTCTGCGCTCCCCCCCCCCCCCCCCAAATAAAATAAATATGCACCACTTTTGTGCCATAAGTTTCCCAAAAGGGGTTTTGACATTGTTGGATTGACAATCTATTATCGATTTGTCTGAAAGCTTGTTAGAGAAAGAATCAATGAACTCGGTATTCCCAAAATAAACAGTAGGTATCTTGCTGATCACAGTGGTTCTGTGCGGGACCCCCAACTTTCGTACCCTTTCGGGTGCCCTAGGCATCCCTAAAATGGAGGGGGAATATTTTTGTTACATGGGCTATTATACGTTTTTCTCGCTGCTTCTTGGTGGAAGGGGCAATCTGCATGGTATTTTCCAAATTTATTGGTGGTGCCTTAGGAAGCATGGTGCTCTGCGCCCCCCCCCAAAAAAAAAAAACAAACAATGCACCCCGTTTGTGCCATAAGCTCCCAAAAAGGGTTCTGTTGCTTTTTGCTTTACAGTCTATTCTCCTTTTCTGAAAAAATGGAGGGGGAATATTTTTGTTACATGGGCTATTATACGTTTTTCTCGCTGCTTCTTGGTGGAAGGGGCAATCTGCATGGTATTTTCCAAATTTATTGGTGGTGCCTTAGGAAGCATGGTGCTCTGCGCCTCCCCCCCCCCCAAAAAAAAAAAAAAAACACAAAAAAAAACAATGCACCCCGTTTGTGCCATAAGCTCCCAAAAAGGGTTCTGTTGCTTTTTGCTTTACAGTCTATTCTCCTTTTCTGAAAAATCTTGTTGGGCAAAGGGTCATTTATCTCGGTATTCCCGAAATAAACAGAATGTGTATTGCTAACCTCAGTGGTTCTCTGCGGGTCCCTTATTTTGCACCCTTCTGGGTCCACGTAGCATCCCAAAAAAGGAAGAGAAATGTTTTTATTATATGGGCTATTATCAGTTTTTCTGACAGTTTGTTTGCGAAAAGGGGAATCTGCTTGGTATTCTCCAAATTTATAGATGGTGCCTTGGGAAACATAGTGGTAATCTGCGGGCCTCTCAAAATATGCACCCCTTTTGTTCCATTGGGCTCTCAAAAAGAGTTATGTCATTTCTTGCTTTGCGGTCTATTATCGGTTTGTGTGAAAACTTGTTAGAGAAAGGGTCAATTAGCTCGGTATTTCCGTAATAAACAGTATTTGGCCTGTTAACCAACAGTTATTAGATGAAGCATACACATGGAGAATTTTCTTCACATACCATCCAGCCCTCTTTACCTCCCTGACAGCTGGTAATTGCAGACGGACAGAAGACTGAAGCAGGAAAACTCGCAGTTAGTAGTCATTAGATGAATTATATTCGGGAAAGAAAAAAATAGTATATTTATTATAATGGCTGGCATGCCAGCCTGCCCTACCTGCCATAAAGTTACTCACGGTTTATCCAATCCCATATATATATAATTAGGTTGGAAAGTCAGTAACTGACGGATAACTAAGATGGGGTGGGGGGGGGGTCAATACAGTGAGCAAAACTGAGTGATTTATTGAACTGTGCCCCCACACTGTCTTACTAGTTGCACAGCGTGCTGGATATTCAAGATCAAGCAACTTCAGGTCTTGGTGAGTGCGTGGGAAGAGCGGCGCCCCCCCCCCCCCAATTCAGAAAAAAGCGGGGAGAGGCGTCCCCCCGGTGATATATCACTGCTGACAGTGCTGAAAGCCCATATATGGGCTTGACTGAAGTGCATGGATCATAGTTTTGAGGCTTTATATTCGGGAATAGGCTTCACAGTATCTGAAGTGAAATGATTGCATGGATTTGCTTTGTAAGAGTGTATGGGAGAACCTACAGACACACTTGCAGAAATTGTAACAAGGCAAGGACGTGTGAATTGAAAACATTTCTGAAAATCGGTTACAGGAAAGTGAAGTTCTCTATTAACGCCACACTGGGGCAGGCAATGGAACTAAATTATCAAGACCCAAGTTCAGTGAAGGCGATTACCCTACAAATTATTAAAACGTTTTTATAAGTTCTTAATGTCAATAACTGTTATAACCAGTGGGATTGGTGGAAAAATCGCCATTTTTAGCCTCCAACATACAGCTTGAGCCCCTCACTCGAAACAGCTTGTTCCAAAAGGGTCAAGAGCTATGCATTTGATGCAAAAATGAACTTAAAATTCAAGCAGTTTATGTACAGTACCCGAGGGCGCTGTTGCTCAGTGATAATGGCATTGCACTTCAAACCGAAAGATCCACGGTTCGATCCCCACCATGCGTAACTGCGCTCTGTCCTTTGTCAAGGCACTTCATCCCGACTGCCCGCATGAGGGTACCGTAGCGTTGTGCACTCGGGCCTGCTGCACGTCGATGGTACACCAATGCTAACCCGTCTTGTTTGGGAGTCTGGCAGTTGCTCGGTGGTTCTCCGGGTGTCCCGGCTTTCCCCACCCATAAAACGTAGACACGAGGTGACCCTGGCTATCGAAAGTGTTAACTTCCTGTGTATTGGGGTTTAACGACACTTTCGACAGCCAGGGTCACCTCGTGAAGGACACTTTTACGGGTAGAGGAAGCCGGAGAGCACCAGCGAGCAACCGTCCGACTCCCCAAAGTACTAACTCCACACAAGCAGGGTTAGTATTGGTTAAAGACGGGTGCACAATCGACGTGCAGTACGGCTTAGTACACTGTGCCCCCAAGTGGGCAATCGGGATGAAGTACCTTGCCAAAGGACCACGCGGTTGCCGCAGGTGAGATTAGAACAGAGTACCCCTCGGCTTGCAGCCTGCATTTCTACCTACTGTGCCATCGTGCTCCCTTTCAGATCCAATAAATATGTTCAGTACACACATCACGAGGTACTTTTCGATCAGCTCGCAATCGGAAGGCGACACTTCCATGCCAGTGGGTAGAAATTTCAAAACATTTTTCAATCTAGGCCGAATAACGAAAAATATTAAAAGAAAATAGCATCTCAGATTCAATGTTTTCGAAGTCGTTTTCCGACTGTTGATTCTTCTTCCGCTAATTTGCCGCGGTTTTCTAACAAAGAGGCCAACATCAACCCCCGTCCCAGACAGATTTTTCCTCCCACACCCTACTTTCTAAGCATCCAGCATTCAGTGAGTGCTTCCTACCCCCCCCCCCCCCCCCCTCCTAATTAGCGCATTCTTGAGGATAACTGTATTGACCATTTCCCTGTCATTCCCCATTCACTTATCCCTCATCGTTTCATCCCATTCTTCAATTAGTTTCTCACGGTCATGATTAGCCATTGTTCATAAGTATGTGACCTAAACTGGTTGAGGGCTAGATTATTTTCGGTGGTCTGAATTTGTTATTCAAAACTTGTTTTATTACAAATTATTGAAGAGTGCCCACAGGCACTCTCCAATAATTTGTAATAAAACAAATTTATATAAAAAATTTACTTGTGTTTGACTGAATATGAAATATAAGCAAGGAGACTATTGGCTTTTGCTCTGGTATCCTCATTTTTTGAAAGCCCTGATGGTGGCTTCTAGCACTCAACCAGGTAAACACCATAAATATATATAATTAGTTTCTCAGTCATGTTCCAGGGTCTCCATTGCTCCCAAGTTGCACATTTTGCCTCCGCTTTCCGCGTTGTCCCGATTCCCCTCGCTCCACTGACACCGGTCTCTTTCAACAATGACCTTTCCCCTTACGATCTCTTAGTACTCGATAAAAGCTGGCGCATCTTTTATTACCCGCCAAAGGGTTCTTGGTCCCAGGGCTGACAATTCTCACGGGAAGAGATTTACGAGAAAGCTCCCTTTCAATTTCTTAATCTGTCTGTAAATTTAACACGAAGGGTATGGGAATTTCATACATATAATTGAAAATTCGAAATTTTAGCGAATTTGTACCGTCGATGTGCGCATCATTTAATAAACTTAAAAAGGCATTTTCCTGTTGAGAAAGATAAAAATGCAGAAGGTGGCTTTTTTACAATTTTCTCCAATCCGTTTAAATGTTTAACCCCTTGCACTCTGGCAGTGCAACACAATTTTCTCCATTCAGTTTTTCGCTTCTTTAATTATGAATTTAAACAATTATATCTTATTTGACAGAGCTCACCGAGCACTGTAAAACAAGGCATATTTGGTTAAATATCAATCTGCATTATGGGAAATATTTGTTTCTGAAAACGTTGACATTTTGACTGTGCATAGGGTTAATTGCTGAAAGCCAGGTTCTGTGACCTAAATGTTTATTATATCAACAATGTGCGCATCGTGACAGAACAAAAGACAGTGCCCTTTCCATTTATATTGTAGGTCGGGGGGGGGGGGGGGGGGGGTGGTTGCTAATTTTTTTGCCGGGAAGAATAAAAATTTGCAAAACAAGAAGCCAAAGTGGGATTTACTTAGTGTTATGCTGGTAAATATTTTTGGCGGATTATCTGCGAACTAGTTGCTTCTAATTGGCTTGCGATAAAAAGCCCAGTTTCCTTTTGTTACTTTTAATAAGAGAAAACAAGACCGCTCCGAGCGCGGTTTTCGTTTGAAGTGAAAAGGGGAAACTGGCTCATCTAATTTCAATGGAGATAACTTGATCGAAAGTACATTTTCCTTAGATAAGTCAGGGATGCCAATTCCAGCTCACCATTTTCTTTTTACAATCCTCGAGCGCCCTTCTCTTAACTGTGGTAAACAAGTAAAACAGAACCCGGAACCAAAGCCCGGGGTGGAAGTTCTCTAAAATGGGCAGCTTATGTATAAGATTGGCTAAACTTGACTTCATCTCTCTGTTATTGTCATGAGATGCCGAAGATGCTGAAAGTGACCTTAAACACAAATAACTGGCAACCTTTCCCTGAACTGCTCCCCTGCTTCAATCCCCATTTTAAGATCTTAAGACTTATTATCTTCAGTAATAATTACCTCTTTGCTGCCAGATCTGCCATGTCTATCCTATCTGAATGTTGCGAGCATATATTGCATCTTAAATCGGCATCATTTCCCGTGGGAACCCCCAAAAGTACAGCAGTGCTTGTTTACTGTGATAAACAAGTTCTATTTTATTGGTAAAATAGGATCCGGTCACCAATGCCTGAGGTGGAAGTCCTCTAAAATGGGTGATTGGCTGGACTTGACTTTATATCTCTGTTGCGGTCACGATTAGCCATTGTGCAGAAATGTGGCTTTAAAACACCAATAAGTAAACCGGCATCTTCACACCGGCACGAGGTGGCCATGACTGTTTAAAGTGTCATTAAACCCCAATGAAAAAAAAATAATTAAAAAAAAACCCAAAAACGGGCATCCACCCTAGTTTGATTCTGGACGCTTCAAGTGCAGCTGCCTTATCCGGTTCGGTTATCCGCCGACCAGCATCATTTTGTGGAATCTTCAAGTCTCGCTTTCTACTGTGCTGTACTGTAAAGTGAAAAGTGAACTGAGAATTGTGGTTGGATCGCGACAAAGTCGCGATCCGATCAGAATTCTTTGTGCGCTTTCGTGATCACAGAACTGGAAGTGTAAATGATTAAACTGTACTATTCATGGCCCATTGTTGCAACTGATACGGAAATTGATTTTCTTGAAACCCCCTAAATCCTTCAAGTTCCTTCGCGGATTGGTAGCCAAAACCCAGAGCTCTTTCAACTTCATAAACATTTTTGGCTTCTGTGAAAACTCCGGGAAGTGAAGCAGTGCTTGTTTACTGTGGTAACAAGCTGTTATTGGTAAACTAGGACCCTGTCACCAATGGCTATTGTGGAAGGCCTCTAAAATGGGTACACACTAAAAACTAAAGTGTTAAAACTGACACTTTCAAGGTGTTTAACCCATTCTACCTCTTAGGGTTTGATTTTAACACTCAAAGTGCGATGCTTTAAGCACTTAGACATTGCAATCGTCAGACATCCGAAACTTGAATGGATGGCACTCCCCATGTGTCTAGCATTGGTGGTTCTTCCAGAATCGTCCTTTATTTGATTTGCGCTTGGTGGGTACATAATTAAAAGGACAACGCAGATGACATACAACACTTCAAGTGTAGTTTTTAGCGTGTACAAAAGATTGGCCGGTCTTTACTTTATATCCATGTTGTGGCCACCATAAGCAATTATGCATAAATGTGACGGTGGCGCTGTGTCAATATCTCTGTGTGAACCTTTGGATTTAAGCCAGTTTATTTTCTGTGGTAAACAAGCTCTGTTTTACTGCTAAAACAGAACCTGGTCTCCAATGCTTGGGACGGAAGTCCTCCAATATGGCTAACATGTGTATAAATAATTGGCTGGACATTTTATCCATGTTATGGCCATGGTTGGCTTTGTTCAGAAATGTGACCGTAACTACAAATAGCAAGTACCTCCCTGAGCAAGGCATTTCATCTCGATTGCTCACTTGAGGGTACGGTGGCGCTGTGTACCAAGGCGTTCTGCTCGTCAGTGGTGCCCTCATATACAACCAATGGTGATCCTGCTTATGCGAAGTTGATACGTTGTGGAGTCTGGCCGTTGCTCGGTGGTTCTCTCAGAGTACTCCGGCTTCCTCTACTCTGTAAAACCTTCAGGCACGAGTTTACCCTCGCTGTCAAGTGTTAACCCCCCCCCCCCCCCCCCGCCCCCAGAAAAAAATAAAAAGTACCATTAAGTCGAAAACTACTCATTTCCTTGGAACGCTCACACAGGGCTCCGGAAATGTGGACAGAGTGATGTTTATTTATGGACAGTATGGTTTAGATGTTGATTTTCGAGAAACCTATGCTCCTATCCCTTGGGGGAAACTGCTTTCTCAATTGTGGGTTTGTTGGGAATACCCCAGCCCAACTATTGGAACACACGCCCCCTTGTTGGGGAAATCCTGGTACCACCACAGTGGAAACCGTGGCAGACAGTACACGCTGTTCCTCTGGAACATGTTTTTCCCAGGGGCGTAACTATTGGGAGCGGTGGGGGAGATGGCACTCCCAATAATTTTCCAGTGGGGACATTTTACATCTGGATTTTTGAGAGTCTTACATGTTAACTCGCTTTTGCTGGTAATCGTGTACATTTTCACATTACAAGATTTATTTATTCGATTTTAGTCACATGTGCAGTCTCTCATGCAAATGGAGGCCTGGGGATGTTGGGGCCCCAGCACGACCAATTTTGAGTCCCGGTTTGAATGAAGACCCACAATTGCTACGCGTATTTATCCACACTCCCCGTGGGAATCTCGGGAAGTGAAGCAGTGCCTGTCCACTGCGGTAAACAGGCTCTGTTTTACTGGTAAAATAGGACCCAGTCACCAATGCTTGGGAGGTGCAAACCCTCTCTAAAATTGGCAACATGGCTTATTAATGCTCACCTCTGGTCTTGAGTTGATACTCATGTTGTGGTCATGATTAGCCATTGTGCAAAAATATGTGACCTTAAACACCAATAAAGTAAAGTAAAGTATTTATCCACACCCAAATTAACCGTGTTTTTCAACAATAATCCCGATTGGCAAATATGGGAGTGCGGCGGCTCAGTTGGTTGAGATGCAACTCGACAGGTCCTTTGTTCGAATCCCACTTGCGCCAACCGCGTTGCTCGGTGGTTCTCTCCGGGTACTCCGGCTTCCTCCACCCGTAAAACTCGCCGACACAAGCTGACCCTTTGTCGAAACTGTCGTTAAACCCCAGTAAAATAGACAAATATTCCTACTGCACCAGCAAAACATGCAGGAGCGGACTGGGTCAAAAAAAACGTCGGGAAACGTACCAACAAACGGGCGCCGAACCCGGACAATATTTGGATCTTTCCAACCGAAAGAACGCTGCAGACTAGACTGCAGGTATATCGAAATGCCCTCCATGTGGACTGCCATTTACATAAATCTACATTCTATGTAATCGGATCCATTTCACACAATTTCATACGCCAACAGTTGTTGGGCTCGCATAAATTGTGAGGGCTCTAAATGGCTCCCAATAGGGTGACCCACCGGGATATTTCCCTATGAACCATACGGCCAGTCCGCCTCTGAAGGCATGTCTTGATTGTCTCGTTGGAATATTTCTAAGTCTGGACAAATTTGGTTTACATCCCAGTCGGTTTTATTTATTGGAGTTTAACGACACTTTCGACAGCCAGTGCCACCTCGTGTCGAATGGAGGAAGCCAGAGTACCCGGAGGGAACCACAGAGAAACGGCGAGCAACTGCCAGACTCCCCAACGTAGCAACTCCATACAAGTAAGGTTAGAATTGGTCGAAGACAAGTGCACCATCTGCGTGCAGTACGCCTTAGTACACAACGCCACCCCTCCCCCCCCCCCCCACGTGGGCAATTGAGACCCCAGTCGGTCACCTTCGCGATGCCTCTGAGCTTCCCCCCTGCAATAAAAAAAAAAAACATCGTTTGTCCCGAAATACCCTGGTATGGCAAAAACGTACACCACGGTAACCATGGTATATCAAGGCAGTTGAGAACAATACGATGGTGTGATGGCATTGTATTTTTTTTTATAAAGTGTAGCGTGTTGATCCAAAAATATTCCGTGATAAAATTTCAGCAAATTATCTGATCACTCTTATTGGCGGGTTCTATAGGCCTTTCTTGTGTAAATGTTGGAAAATGGAAGGTCGGTGTGGCCCTCCGTTGCCTTCTTTACATATGTTCACAGATGCTCCACACCGAGGTCCCCCACCTCCGAGAGAATACCCCCAGGTATGGACGCGCGATGGCTCAGTGAATACGGCATTTAACTTCAAACCGAGAGGTTCACGGTTCTACACCCGCCAGGGACAACTGCCTTGTGTCCTTGGGCAAATCACTTAATCCCGATTGCCCACGTGGGGGCACGGTAGCACTGTGTACTAAGACGGAATGGGAGCGCGGTGGCTCAGTAAGTAGAGGTGCAGGGCTGCAAGCCGAGAGATCCTCGGTTCGAATCCCATCTGCGGCAACCGCGTTGTGTCCTTGGGCAGGAAACTTCATTTCATTGGGGCGTGGGGGCACGGTGGCGTTGTGTGCCTCGGCGTACCGCACTTCGATGGTGCACTTGTCTTCAACCAATGCTAACCCTACTTGTATGGAGTTAGTATGTTGGGGAGCTGACAGTTACTCGCCGTTGCTCGGTGGTTCTCTCCGGCTTCCTCCACCCGTAAAACTGTCACGGTCATGATTAGCCATTGTGCATAAATATGTGACCTTAAAACACCAATAAATAAATAAATAATACGAAGGCGTAATGCACGTCGGGGCTGCGCTTGTCTTCAACCATTGCTAACCCTGCTTGTGTGGAGTTAGTACGTTAGAGAGTTGATAGTTGCTCGCCGTTGCTCGGTGGTTATCTCCGGGTACTCCGGTTTCCTCCGCTCGTAAAACTCCGACACAAGGTGATCTTGGCCGTCAAGTGTTGTTAAACCTTTACCCAACGTAACGGCAAAAACCGGCCAGCGCTATTCTCAAAAATCGCCAATTAATATTCATTATGTTTTCATTTTCTGTCTCAAAAACATAGGTTATGACCCCTCATTGGAACGAGCTCTTTCCAAAGAGGGGTCATAACATATGTTTTTGAGACAAAAAATGAAAAAAATAGTTATTCAAGAATTTTTTTTGTAAATGTATTCCTTTTCATGTTAGGTAAAAGGTTAAACTCCAATGAAATTAATAAACGCCGGGTATATTACCTACCAAAACCTATTTTCGTCCGACTGTCCCGGACGCTGCAACACTCCTTACCAAAAATTATTGAAATTCCAAATGTCCCTAAACGAAATAATAATTTCACCCAATTTGGGACAAAATGGCCACTGTCGGCAATCTTGAATTCCGGACTACACTCAAAACAATCATTCTCGTCACAAGGGTCATAACAAAAGTACCTCAGAATTTCGTAAAGATCGATATATAAATACTGCCTGTCGCCCGGACCGGTTGACGTTCAGACGGTGGGACGACGGGTCTTGATATTGATAATACCTCGGCTTGACTGTGTCAAATCGAGTTAAACTTTATATTTATTTTTAACAAGCCCATAAATAGCATACGTGGTGAGAGAGAGAGTGGTGGCCGAGTGGATAAGTGTGCTGGTCTCTCATGCCAGAGATCTCGGGATCGATCCTTGGTCGGGGAAAGTTCGCGAGGTGTCCTGACACTCTCGGCCAGCATCAAATGTGGGATTGGTACTGTCACAGCATAACGTCCTATCGGGTGTGCGGAGAGAGAAACACTCGGTGCAGGCTAAAGATCCCAAATTGTAGTCGCGAAGAGCAAGGCCACGAGTTTACCGCTGTGAAGATCATCCCACACATCTGCGCCATTGGACCAAGGAGAGGCGTCAATATAAGTTGCATAATTTGTTCGCCAATCCTCGAAAACAAGTAAGATTATATAAAATATATAGCACACAAATAGGGGGGGGGGGGGGATATGTTTTTTCAATTTGCTACTTGTTTCTGTAAATTGCAACAAAATACCTTGAAGAATAGTTGCCACTTCCCTCCTTCCGCCCCTTTAATGTTATGAAAAGTACTATGGTATACACCCCTCTCCCTGTGGAAACCCAGAGAAGTGAAACTGTGTTGTTTTTTCACTACGATAAACAAGCTCTATTTTACAGGAAAAATATGACCCAGTCACTAATACTTGGGCTGGAAGTCCTCTAAAATAGGCAACATGGGTATAAACGATGCCATTGGCTGAACTTCATTTTCGCTCCATGTTGCGGTCACGATTAGCCTGTGTTTAGAAGTACGTGACCATAAACATCAATAAATACAACAAATAAATACCATGGTTGGTGGACAGGTGGTATTTTGGCTGAAATAACGCAAACGGTGAATAATGCAAATGTCGTGCGAAATTATACAGAGATTTGGCGAAATAACGCAAACATTTCCTGTTTAAAAAAAGTTAATATTCGCATCTGCCGTGGTGGGCTTCCGTGCGTACCACATCATAAAATGCTTCATATTCTGTGGACGTGCTTCATAAAATACGTGAAGTGCAGTTATTCAGCTTGTATGAATTTGCCTTTTTAAACATTATGCCATATTAAAATTTATGGGAGAGTGCCTATCACTCTCCCATAAATTTTATCAAGGGAAGAAAATGTGAAGAAATTTTTCTATCCAAAACATCTTCCAGTTACCAAACACAAAAATATAAAAAATAAAAGTAAAAAAACCTCCCTGCCTACTTCTGGTTACCCTTCATATATTTGGATTAACTGAACATAATTTTTTATGCCTCGCCATGAAATAGTGTTGTCCTTGTCCATCCGCCATTCTACCATTCCGAAATAAGTTTTCCTAACTTTTTTCGCTATTCAGCAGCAGCAGGGGGGGGAGGGGGGGGGGCACCAAAAATTTGCAAGACGTGACGTGGGGGGGTGGGTGGGTCTCTTAAGCGCGCCAAAAATGTGCATTTCCAACTTGTGCAATTTTTTAAATTTTTTAAAAATACATCAATATATCGGCTAATATATACCATCATTTGTGTTTCAAACCTTAAAGATGATGTACATCACACTCTTAACATAAATACAACATCAGGAGGCTTTATATGTGAGAATATTGGGCTTAATCTGGGAAAATGTCACACGTTAGTAGGGGGGTGGGTGACTTGTTCGAAATGTAGAAAATGTGCAGACAATATTTTAGGAAAATTCTCTCTGATGCACTAAATTCAACCCAAGTTATTTATTTATTAATAGAATTTGTATGGATAGAAGAGGAAAGTAGCAAACACCTGAGAATACTGACAGAACAATTTCAAATGAAAATTTGTCCCTGTATATGTACACCTGATCTGGCCAAGCCTGATAATGAACAGCTTGTTATTTGTAGATTGGGGCCCACAGCAGCCCACAGAGGTTTAAATTGGTGGTACCAGTTTAGAACATCATGAAACCCTCCTAAAGACAGCTGTGCCTACTAAGTTTATAAGTTTATTTTGGATTTTAATGGGAGAGTGGGGGTGGGTGTCTGAGAATGGTAGTAGAAAATTTGCACATAGGGGTGGGTGGTTGTAAAAAGGAACTGAATAAAAAATAGGACGTCACGTCTTGCAAATTTTTAGTGCCCCCCCACCCCCCCCCCCCCCCCCCTTATTCGGTCAGAAAATTGGCTAATTTCTGGTATATGGCATCGTCATGGGTACCCACAAATTCGAGTTTGATTCCAGTAGGATGATATTTTGCGGAGTTGTTGACCTTGAACTTAATTTATAATGTGAAAACTCAAGAGAATCAGTTTTCCAGTCTTTTTAGCTCACTGAAGGGAGCTAAACTTATCACTTGGGGGCGCGGTGGCTCAGTAGGTAGGGGTTGCAGGCTGCAAGCCGAGAGGTCCTCGGTTCGAATCCTACCTGCGGCAACCGCGTTGTGTTCTTGGGCAAGACACTTCACCCCGCTTGCCTACACGGGGCACGATGACGCTGTGTACTAAGGCGTACTGCACGTCAATGGTGCACATGTCTTCAACCAATCTAACCCTGCCTGTCCCGCGGTGCAGAGTTCAGAGTTACGATGTTGGGGAGCTGACAGATGCTCGTCGTTGCTCGGTGGTTCTCTCCGGGTACTCCGGCTTCCTCCACCGT